>JAAAKL020009707.1:0-14890 GCA_010016065.2 Carybdea cf. marsupialis auct. non (Linnaeus, 1758)
GGATCGACTAGGATCGACTAGGATCGACTAGGATCGACTAGGATCGACTAGGATCGACTAGGATCGACTAGGATCGACTAGGATCGAATTGCCCCCCTCCCTATGGGCTGCAGAAGCTCAACCATGCTCTCTTGAGCTTTTCATTGCCCACAAGCAGGCGGGGGATAGTACTTTGAAAAACATTAAGCTAAAAGGTGAACCCAAGAGAAAGAATGGGCAGATCAACAACATGCATACAGAGACAGGTTCAGACAGAATGTAAGAAAAAAAATTGGAGAATTGTATTTCGGAAACTTGCTTGTCCAAAAGTGTTTACCACTGTTGTTTCCCATCTATAGTGTGCTCCAAAATTTGTTTTGTTATAAAGAAAATGTTCGTAGTTGGAATCCATATCATCATTTTTACTAAGTATTCCTGAAAGTGACATCATCAATCAACAAAATTTTCTGAAAAATTTCCGAAAGTCTTGTGTCGCAACTTCTCGGTAGGAAATGTATTTAAATGTCCTTGTATTTAATATGGGATTAAGAAGTTGATTACCGGAAATTTACCAAATAGTATTCCTAGATCAATAATGTTTCGTCGCCTAAAGAAGTTCTTTAAATATGTCTTCAGGTAGTAAGTTGGTTAGCATACAACTTTACGTTTGAAATTGGTAGGTTTAGATCTTTATAGGCTTAATGTTTCCTCAAACTTCAATAGATGAACCGCAAGTGATTTTAGCAAAGCCACGTATTGTTATGGGTTTATTAATTAAGCCAAGACATCACAATTAAAAGTCGTCATACCCAGCTAAAGTGGGGGCCAAAAGTTCGTAACGAGCATCAGTTAAATTCCCCAAAGAGTCAAACATCTTGGAACCATCTTATTTTGCCTTTTGAATCCTTTCGTGCTTGATTCTTCATAATATCAATGAATGAAGCGTTATTTAGAGAGTGCCGACAGCTTAAAAGAAAAAAGAGACTTATTTGCTTTCTTCTAGTCAGACAGGCTTATTATCGTAGTGATGTTTTGAGTGAAAAAAGAGCCATGAATCTTGAGGTTTACAATAGCTTACTCTTTGAAAGCCAGGGTCGTTCTCTCAGTGATGTTCTTAAAAAGAAACAACTATGAATCTCAGAGTTAGATACTGTATCCATTGGGGTTTAGTACAGCGTTTCTTTTTGCCGTTCAGTTTTTGGTTTAATACGACATTAGACATTTAGTCATTGTTTATAATCATGCCTATATTTTCATTACTGTTAAATCAAACGTTCTCTGAACTTACATTTCTAGCACTCTCCCTAGAACCCGTGTTTCTCTTCTCTCCTCATAACGTCATGGTCCACTCGATATGCTGAATCTCTGCACGACCTTTCTGTTTGTATTCCTAAGACAAACAAAATTTCTGTACTAACAGTTTCTTCCCTAGGACTGCCAAGATCTGGAACTCTCTATTTTCAGTCTGCTTCTCTCTTACTTATGATCTTGACACTTTTAAATCTACGGTCAATCTCCATCTTCTTGGGAATCTTTACTTTTTCTCTGTAATTACATCTACTTTTCTGTTTATCTTTTATTTCTACTTCTTTCAAAGTAACTCAATATCTTGAGGTTGCAACCCTGTCTTGTATTGAGTGAAGGATTAAAAAAACATGCTGCAGTCATCTGTACCTCAACCTTTTCAATCCATTTCCCAAAATCTTTAGTGACAGATTTAGTATCTTACCATTCTACATCTGATTTACTACGTTTCTAATAGTATCTCTTTCATCTTCGAATAAAACAGGTCAACCAAGCGACATGGCTTTTGATATACTTTTGACATTTGACACAGTCTGGCATGCTGGTCCCCTCAAAAGGTTCCAGACTTCTACTGTTTCAGACCCCCTTTTAGATATCATCAGAGATTGTGAAACTTATTTGCTTCTTGATCTATGATTTCACCCATTCTCTTTTCTAAAGTTGCCTTTGACAGCCAGTTATCGTTGTCTTACTTGACTAATGGTAGTGTTTCTGAAGTCTGTATCTTTGGTCTAACGCCTTTTATTTCCTTCATTAGCAATCTTCCAGGTGACATCCTTGTCAAAATGGTCATCCATGCAGATGATGCAGCTCCCTACTCTTGTTTAGAAGTGTCTGGACACCTGCAAACATTGTTTGTGGAAAATTGTGTTTCTTCAAATACTAAACATCTCTGCATTAACCTCATCTGAGACCCCTTTAAGCGTATTTTAACTAAGTTGCTGCAGCATCCTGAAACTTGTTCCAAAATACCTGCAATGTTTACATCTTGAAAAATAGATGCAAGCTCAGCATGACCTGGTTGCAGCAGGTTATAGGGATTTTGGAAGGAATCCGAAAGAACTGGTTGGAAGTGAAAGAAAATGGACGTAGATGCAAGTTGTTCAGTATCATCTGAGTTACTGATTTTATTGAGTTAACAACGACACAAAAAAATAAATTAAGAAATTGATAGTTTTTAAATCAGTGGATAGGCAAGTGTAATAACTAAGAAACTTATTGTTCCCTTCTTAGAGAATAGACAAAGGAAGGTGCGTCACGTGACATCTTCATACATCTTTGCCTTGGTGTTAAAAACATGAGTATCTTTAAAGATTCTCTACCAGCTTATTTTCTACCTCAAATGGCCTTTGAAAGTCGCCATTTCATATGTTCAGCAGTCATTGCCCTGTTTATCCGTGTTTTAATCGTGAACACATAATGGCGTTAACATCATGTGATAACTTCACTATTTATGTTACAAGGAAAAAATTGTCGCCACATTTGAAGTTGAGCCTCAGACGACTGTGTTGGATTGTTTCCTGCATTCTGTTTACATTCTATCTACATTCTGTTTACATTTTGTTTACATTCTGTTTATATTCTGCTTACATCCTGTTTACAGTCCGTTTACACTCCAAAAAACGTCCACGTGCTCACGTTGTCTTTGTTTCGCTATCTTTAGAGAGTGATCCAGTAAAACAATGTTTGATCTGAGAGTAGCTGTACGCAGAGGAGGCTTGTTCGTCGGACGCATGATTAGAAAACCAAACAAATTTTGTCTTTGCTTTTCAACAGTAGACGATAGATAACCCCTTCCCCCCATTCTCTGCCTCTAGAAACTTTGGTTTTCTTCTTGTCTGTGGTATTTTCACCTCTTCATCTTATTTTCAAACCACATTTCTATCTCAATTTCAAAATCACACTGCGCTTTACAGAAATGTGTTCAGAACACTGATCTCTAAAAAGACTGGATCGACCAATCCTATAGTTTCCAACAGCGAAAAAGTGTGGTCACAAATGCTAGTCGTTAGAAGTTGAAATAGCGCGGAAAGGTCCGCCATGTTACTTAACATTGCTTATAAGCTTTGCTTGATGAGGACTGAAATGGCGTCCAAAGACCGATCTCGCTTTGAGCCGGAAGATGCTCCATCCAATGTTTTTAAGAGATCAGTAGTTCAGAGGCGTAAACCGCCTAGCTTTGTTGTCTGCACTAGATAAACATGGGATATTATTATAAAGGGTAATCAGGTGTGGTTCAAAGATAACATGAACCTGCCATTATCAGCGTGGGGCACGGGCTACTGCATCATCTCACGCAGTTACAGAACACTAATTATTGTCAAACTATTCTTTTCATGGATAAGAGATAAAAATCGTTTCAAGTAATAATATTTTTCTTACCTTAAAATACAAGAGGCAAAGAATATAGACGAAGTTGATGAGGATTCCGACAATACATTTCCTAAGTATCAACCAAGACTCAAAATAATTCGTCAATAAATCTCGTTTATCAATGTATAGTACTACAATTTACTGCTGCATTAATGCATAATGGTCTGCTTGAGTTGAAAAGCACAAAAGGGGAAGAAAACAAGATATTCTATTGTCTACACTTAATTTTCGCCCCTGGGAATGCTTTTTTATGCAATTGTCTAGGTCATTCATGTAATTATCCCTCAATTCAATATGTCATCCATGTAGACCAAATATCATGTTGACATTTACCAAATATCGTGTTGTATCATAATATACTACTCTATCGATAAATCGATAAAATGGCGAGGAAAGGAACTGGCCATCCTCCCTCACCATGCTGTGGCTCAGGACATGCGATGCTCTACCACATAACATCCCCTTCTGTAGTAGAGTATGGGACTACCTTCACCAGCCGATAAATAATTGTGAACGTGAATAGTGATGCATGCTAAGGAGACAAAAATTTCGTCTTTCCTTTTCTTATTTCAGTGACTTGAGAATCTTTTCACTTTTGGAAATCAATTTATATTCTTATTCTACGACAGTGAAATTTCTTTGCATACTAACAAGCAAGACCAAGTATCATTTTTACCCTCTTTCCCTCATGAAATGAAATGAGGGTGACTAAAGCAGGAGATAAAAAAACTCAATGGTCAAGGCTTTAAATCCAAATTAGGCCTTACATTCATCATGATCATTAAAGTAAGCTGTCAGCACAGCTACCCTTAAAACAACGGTGCTATATTCACTCAATAGACCCCTAATTTAGAGAGTTCTAGCTTGGCTATTTGTTATTATTTTTTTGGGGGGGGGTAAGGGGGTATGTTCACAATTTTGGCTTCTGGTCCAAAGGATGTGATCAGCGAGAAAAAACTGCAACCTCACCATTAACGTTTCCCTGATTGTATTTTCTTGTTGTTGCTGCATAAGGAATGCTACCTTTCATCTTTGTTTGACGCAAAAAATACTTATCTGGGACCCACTTGAACCTTAAAAAATGGTAGACGATGAATGAGAAGTCTGTAAGACCGCAATATTATTTCTGGCCTTAGGTCATCCGTATGATTGTCGGCGATGGCACATTCAAGTCACTAATAACGAACTGAAAGTAGTAGAAGAGAAGAGCATAATTCTTCTATCAGTCTGCGCGTACAGCTAATGCTGCTTGAGCACACAAACCATATGTTCCCCATATTTCGTAGTCCCCTTGAGGATGCTTTCTGGAAGTGTTCAAGCAAAGTTGGGCAGCCACTAGCCGCCATCAGCAATATCTGTTGTAAAGGGATAGCAGAATGCTAAAAGAAAAGACGAGGGCCAAATCAAACTATAAAAGGTAACCTCTGTACACTAAACTAATTATATATTTATATGCTTTTGCAGAAACCGTGGAGGCAAGGCTCCTCGGCCTTTCGTCGCTGAAGCCCTTGTTTGAACTTCCCTACTTTTTTAATACAGTCGACTTGGTACGAAATATTGGCGGTTTTTAGGTCCGATGGGTGTCCTTCAACGGTGTTGTCAGATTTGGAGGCAGCCATAATATTCATGAGACACGTCCAATTCCCAGTACTGGAAATATTGCATAAGCAACCTCCAAGCCGAAGTCTTCCTGATGTTCACACACTGCTAAGGATTCTCATAACGAGGCCAGTTAAATTTTCCTTATCAGGGATACCCGAATTTTATCATTCTTTACTTTTTGTGCTATATTTACAAAGCAGAATCCTTTACAAACGTTCATCGAAAACGCTACTGAAAGTGCGGTATTGGGCGAGTTTGCACACTTTCTGCTCAATAAGGGCGTACGGCCAATCAGGCATTACTATCAACGAATGTTTTTATAGTTGCCAGCGTATCTACGTATTTTTTAGAGTAAAATTGAGCAATTTCTGTGCCACTGTCAGGATCGACTGCCACAATTTTACTAATACTACTGAGAAAACTTTCAGACTCTCATATAATTGATGTTGGTTTTTTATTTGGTATCAAAAACCCAAATTTCGAATAGATTCGAAGTTGAGAACACAGGAAGAACGACAGTTGGTAACCTTGAATACTTAACCATTGCAAATTCAGTAACCGCTCCCACTACACCCTTTGACACCCTTAAGGACCTTTGACCCCTTATTGTGAGAGGTCTTCCCTTGCAAAATCACTCTAACGCTATGTCATTCCCAGACTCGTGCTCGTGACAAACATTGTCTTTTACGCAATTACGTCATTTGTAAGATTTGACTGATTTGGACAACTTCTAAATGAATGTTTGTCATTAAAGTTAGCGTCATGCGATGGCGCCGATGCTTCCCGAGAATACTCTAATCAACACTGTCTGAGTGCTGATAGGAGATAGGTCGCTCGTTCAGCGATAACATCGCGACTTTCAAGCATAGTCGACGAGAACAGTCGTTGTTCTACCATCTTATCGCTAAGTTCACAATTTCCTCAAACGTAATGCCCATTCCGAGCTCAAAATAAGAATTGGCGAGGATGCCATGATTAGGCTTCGGTAGCAGGAAAATGAGAAGGTTAAGGAAAATGTAGCACCCACCAGTCACGTTTCCTCTATGAATGCTCATTGGTGGACATCCATGAATAGGGTGGGGTCTGTTGAAATTCTCTTACTATGCTAGTTTTTGCAGGAAATTTCGGAAAATAGGAGAATCTTACGTCAGTAAGCTCATACTTGTTTCTCCTTACAAGTTATTGGCTGAAAGACGGGATCCACATCACAACTCCTTACACAGCTGACTCTTGAGTTTATATACAAAGGATCAAAGTAAAACTCAAGTCTGCACTCTCCTTTATTGTAATGAATCTATCAGAAAGCTGTAAACAAGTGTTATCGAGTGACTCCGTGCTTATTGAAACGAGAGTCCATTCTTGATTTCAAAAAGTTAAAACGATGAAACAGCAAGTCCAATCTCCCTTTTTCCTAGCAACTTCAGCAATCCCACTATGGAGTTTGTCAGAATTTTCAAATTTTCCTCACAAATTTAACTTTATTGGTAGATGTCCGACGAGCTTCAGAACGATTCAAAAGCAATAAGTAAAAACGCGTATGAGTATTTCAGAGGCCATTAGAAAGTCTTGTACTGAGTATGTCGTTGCCAACACGTAACTAAGGTCTTTAAGGTAGCACAAGCAGTTCGGAATCATTAGCGCATACCGCTGAATCTTGGATCGCATTATAAATAACAAGAGTGGAGAAACACATCAGATTTAAACTTAGTAGGGGGGAGGGGCATGGCATCATTCTGGCATAAGTTGGTAATAATGGGGATGATGACCATAATAATAATAATGATGATATCAAGATGATAATAATAAAATAATTCATTTTTTATAATTTGTTTTTATTTTCATTTTTTTTAATTTTTTTTATATTTTTATTTTTTGCATGCCTAATTCACCTACATTTGAACACTCAAATTTAAAACATTGCCTTCAAATGAGTATAAATTCAATGTCATTAATTATTCCATTCCGTTGTAGACAGTCTCTGATAATAATAACAAAGCCTCCCATCATGTTACGAATTCAAGTGAAATCGATCAGTCAGTCTATGCTACGTTGAATAAGTAGCACAAACAGGCAAGAATGGTGGGCGTAACGAATCACCTGAATTACAAAACAGTCTGTGTTGCAGGAAAGCGAATAATTTTAAAATCAGTGACTCGCAGCCAGGCAAAGACAGGATAAGATACAAAAGCAGAAAAGGCACCATTGAAAGGATGGTCGTGGTCCATATTTCTCGGCAACAGCATTTACGGATAGACTGTTGAGTCTTACAGTATAGGTGATCCATAACATCTTTGCAAACCGTGTTTTCAATTCAACGCCATACAAGTAGAACAAAGGAATACTAAAACCAAGTTGCATTCAGTTAAATAGCAATGTCAATTTCGTCGTCACCACCGTTCTTCAAACGAGGGCATTTTCTAAATACCGCAAAGGTCTCTGTTATGGCGTGCTGCAAGAGAACAGCTCGCACTGAGTACATCAATAGCTAACTCTACTCAATAATTGATACCTAAGTTGATAGATGTACGTCAGAATGGAAGGATTATCTATCGAGAAACAAAATATGGACCAGATGTGGCCATGAGCCTGACTACATTAAAAATTTCATCGTACAAATAACTCGGTTTCAACAACATTGTAAGAAGTCAATTCAAGCAGCGATATCAATATCTGCTTAGAGATTTTATCAGTAAAGCTAACAGTTACTTTGAAGCAGATCTTCTCATTAAGATAAGCAAGATCATGAAAATTGACTCGTTCTCTAGAGTTCTACTTAATGCTAGCTTAGTCTACAAAAAAAACAACTTCAAAAGTTAGCATTAACGGGACAGTTAACTCAACAAATGAACTTGAAATCGTATAATTGTGAAAAAGTAATGCCAATCAAAATGTTAGAAGGGTTAATTAAAACATAAAAATGAGTACGTGTTACCGATATCGGTTAAACGGCTATAATTTTGTACAAAGTCAGTCAATTACAATTTTAAAGTGGGCTATCCACCACGCTTTAAGGCTTCAATCTGTTGGCCAGATGGGCCTACAAAAGGTATTATGTACTTTGAAAACGTCGCTTTTAATGTAGGAAATGATTCCATACCCTATGTTCATATTTAGTGTCAAATAACGTCCAACTGCGTACGCCCGCTCCATCTTCGCTGCGCGTGCTAGCAGCCACGATCCAGTAATGTTTCACATCGTCTGCTTGTTAAAGTACATCAACACTTGACTAATGACTCTTCCCAGGGCCTCTTGTTCGCCTCATATGACTTCCGCGTATCCAGCATTCTTGGAAACATATTTAGTTACTGAACACCGTGCATCAACATGACATCCATTGGCATAATTTTAATTGTCTCATTAATATCTTTTACTTCTGGGAAGTAGGTCCTCTTTCTTGGAGCCGAAGAGTCCCATCAGTCCAAAAAGCTTGCCGCCTTTCCGTTGATGACCTGTTACTAAATTATTACCATCCATACCTAGCAATAGTAGAACGAAGGTTTAAATAGCATGAGGGCATTTGTAACAAACATAAGAAAGAAAAGGTTTTGGCATTGCAATATCAAATACGTATAAATTTTTATAATAACGTAGCTTTGTAATAGCTTAGTAAACGTCCAAACGACCCAAGAGAAAGATTATGCCTTCCATGGTCGTCATTAGCGGTGGCTACGTAGTGATGGTTCACGGTAGTAGCCTGTTTGTTCGTTTGTTCCAGTGTCAGCAGCTGCGGACTCAACTGACCTAACATTGTGCATGTAGATACTTCAGGTTCATTTTACTGAACGTTAACAACTACATTTTTGCCTAGGAGTTCAGTGGTCTAGGGGGCGTCATTTCAATGTTGTAAGGTCGCTTGAGCCGCAAAGAGTACTGATTAAGCAAACGCTACTATCACAGTTAACAAATACAAAAAAACGTAAGATTTAACCTACGTTAACCATTTCAATTTTTCAGGAAGACACAGCTCCGTTACGTTCTCTTATGCTCTAAGGTCACTTATTAGCTCATCCTTCAATACAGTCATAGGTTGGCTAGTGGCGATTAAGAAACTGGGGGGAAATACTTACCCACGACATTCGTAGGCTCTGTTGTTGTTATTGTCGGTAGTATCAATTCATTGACGGACAGAGACACAAACAATGCAAAAGGCACTAGCCATAAGCAAACAGTGAAGTAGGCAAGGACCTGAAAAGGAAAGGCAATAAGTAATACTTTAGATAAAGATAAAGGTGAGTAAGTGACAAAAGGCAATACATACGAAAGCAGAAACTTTCGTACAGTTTCTGCGGTCAGGGTGAAAAATGTACTTGTCATTATTGTACGATACATGACCAACGACCTCTATACCCATCTACACACTTACGTACCCGCCTATATAGATATCGATATAGATATCAATGATCTGCGTATCTAATTACTTCCGTCCCCCTCCCTTCTTTTTTCCAAACGAATACGCCAAGCTTGCTACCTAACCACCCATGTATCAACCTACCTCTCTACACCCCTATCAACATCTCTACCTTTCTACCTCTTTTCACACATGGCCTACTTATCCACTTACCTCTCTAAATACCTACCTGCCTAATAATATCCTGAAATTGCAGGTAACGACCGATCCACCGCCCTAGCTATGCGGATAGCTACCAACCTACCTATAAACGTACTTAGGAGCTCTCAGAATAAATACTCAACATGCCTACAGAGGCTATGCACAGTTAATTTGGAAGCTTGTGTATTAAACAAAGTAGCCTATGAGGGTGAGCTCTGAACCTTCACGTGGCCTTCAATCATGACCGGATTTCAAAGGAATGCTTTAATGTTTTACTCTTCACTAATAAAGCAGTAACCAAACGATCTGAGCCACCTTCTTGCAAAGCTGCTGTCATTCTGGCAATTCATCACATAGTCTCGTTTTACCGTTGTGAAATACCCTCCGATCTACATTTTAAGACCACTGAGTACGCGTATAGCTCACTAGTGTTCGTCTGATTGCCATTTGATATTCATTGACTTCTACCCGGCCTCCTAGCGACCTACATAAGGATAAACAAGATTCAGGTGGCACATCAACTGTTAAATTAGGTATTGTAACTGTATATTCACACATGGCCTAAAATAAATAAAATGCACATAAAAAATAAACAAATTGAGAAAATTCCAGAGTCATCACATACTACCCTAGGTCTACATAATATCAATTAATACATCAATAAATTAAAAATGATAGCACCCGTCAAGGTTACGAGCATATTTTGTAAACGATGTGATATTATGAGATCATATTTCTCGTGCCCCAACATTTTTAGACAAGTCGATGTCCCTCTACCCCCTAAAAAAGTTGTCCGCCTTCATCATACTTGATTTATTTGGTTATATTGTGTCTGGAAAGGTTAAAAGTCGAAAATACTTAATTAAAATCTTTTATCACTAGGGTAGACTACACATAGCCTCTAGACTATGAGCTAACTACTCTCAACATTCCACAATTTACAAGGTGGGAAATCTGGTAACTGTTGACGTGGCCACTAATCCCATGACGTCCATGTTCCAGTCTCACTCGATTACATGGGTGAAACAAAACAATAACTAGAGACCTAACCCAGCAGGGAAGGTAGTACACTACGTTGAACGCTAAATTGAAAAGTAAACTACATACGTTTGGGTTTTGCAAAAAAAACCCCGAAATGACCAAATCCTTTTCAAATCAAATGACTGCATTTGCGCATTTAGTACGTTTATGCAAGCCACCAGTTATACCAATCGATGTCTTAATATTTGAAACAGCTGTCATCACCACGGGCTATTATCTCAAAATCACAATGGGCAGATCATTAATTTCTCGTAAGTAGCCTATTGTTACCAAACTTGCTTCATTAATTCCTTCTATTCTCAAAATTTAACCCGCTTCATTGGGTAACAGATGGCCTTCACAAATGTGAATACCACTACCCTCAAACTTGAACGATTTCGACTAAATTCGTCTTTTTCAATTTTGCATCTGTCATGACCTATTCATAGCTGTTTAGAGCATGTACACCTGAATCTAACTTGAACTACATCAACGTTAAGTGTAACGGTAATAAGCAACAAGGTATTTTGGACATACTGAATCGGAAAATGGGTCAGAATCTGCCACCGTCAACGTTTCGAGCTAATTACCACCACACTGGCTTAAGATGTCCTTTTTCTATGAATCTTCTTAAAACAAGTCAATGCTTGTTAGACCTTAGGGCACTTTTCCAGATACCCCCCACCGCCTCATTCAGAAACAGAATCCCACCACCACCTTTTCCACAGGGTTAGGGTTCGGGTTCGGGTTCGGGTGGGGGTATCTGGAAAAGTAGAGGGATTACTCTTTTTCAGTGCAGTTTTGAACAATAGTGGGGGGGTTCTGGAAAAGTACCGACCCTAGATAATACTTGCTTAGGTAATGGCATGACATACCCACAGTAGCAAATCTTCAATATATCTAAATCTATAAATCTTTCACTATTTAAGCTATAGTTTCATATCATTCCTAAAAAAACATCGGAAATCCGAAACTGACAAGTATACGACACAACTTGGGTAGAATTTGATCCTGAATCCCAACTGAATAACACAAACGACACCAAATATGAAGATGTAGATCAATATGAACGATGCAATGATCACGAACAAAGTCGCACAAGTAAAAATCATGCATTTAGCTTAAAGCCCCATATACACGGTGCAGACTGAATAGAGCTTCCCATTGTTTCCAACTTCGAAAAAGTGTAGTCACGAGTACTGGCCCCAATTAGTTAAAATAGCGCGGGAAAGTCCGCCATGTTGCGTAACATTGTTTATAAGCTTTGTGTGCTAGGGACTGAAATGTCGTCCAGCGGACTGAAATGTCGTCCAGCGACTGACCTCACTTTGCGACAGAAAATGCTCGATCCAATGTTTTTTAGAGATCAGTGGGTGCAACATGTTCAACTGGTACAACTGGGTTTCACAACCACGTTTTCGTTTGGAACAACACAATTTTATAATATACATGTTAGAGAGAAGTGGGACAGCTGAAACTCAGGTGATTCGCACATTCCCGTCTTAAAACGTCTATGGAATATTCTAAATTCTTTCTTAGATTCCGTCCCTGCCTCTCGTATGACACACATAAATGCATCGTCTCTTGGCTGATTTGCCGCAACATATTGTGAGAAATAGAACGTGTTCCATTCTAACATCAGTAGTATCAACATGTTGCGAGCAACAAAAGTTGTACAACTTGGTTCGTTTACACGATACAAACACGTTGGGTGCAACATGCTGCACCGTGTATAAGAGGCTCGGGTGGCACGGGAATGGAAAAGTGCGTGGACGATTACATCCGTGTGTGAACGTGTGAGTATCTAAACGACCCTTTAATGAACTACAAATGCCTATCAAAGCTGATTATCACTTCCCTAGGCATTTGCTAAGGTTTTAATGTGGCTGATTCCTTGTTCCATAACAGTGACAAATACAAACGAAGGATACAGACCTCCGAAAATGGATAGTAGTGTTCTCCAAAGTATTGAAATGCGAAGTAATGGTTGATTAACACCAGAGCTATATGGGGCAAAACCAGACAACCATGTTAGAACATATTGTAAAATGTTTAAGACATAATAGCCCCCAAACTATGCATGTATCTTTGGAACGGGACAATGATATTTGTAAGGCCCGGTTGATCAAAGGCTCAAGATTGTAAAGATTTCCAATTCTCACACTTGAATGAAGGAAATCATGTAGTTTTTAAAATTATTTATGTAAATAATTCCGTGCAGTTATTTTCATATACGAGAAGTGTAAAGCTGTTGGACTTAAAGCCTGACGAAGGAGAATAATCCGAAAGCTTGCAAAAGCAAACCCTTTTAAGTTGTTCTTTTTATACTGGTTTTGTATGGCTCTTTATCTGTTCAAGTTTTAATATATACATATATATATATATATATATATATATATATATTTGGGTGGCATACTCGGTTTTGAGCGTAGCCTATTGCCCAGCCAGAGTCCTAGGGGGAGAGCAAATTTACAGGGTGGTCTCCCGTTGCCTTCCCCATCCGATAGTCTTGATATCAGGCTAGGTGGGCTTCGAACCCACAACCTCTGATGTGTGAGTCCAACTCCTTAACCACTAGACCACGGCGGCTAATATCTACACTGCCCGCTATATGAAGGGTAACGCGCTAAGAACACAAATTAACTCTTCGGATGAGTAGTCTTACTTCATCCTTGATTCCTCGTAACACATGCCGACTCAATGTAATCCAACATGTCTACTTATGTATACTGGGTACTAATTTAAACAATGACATGACATGACATTATTACAGTCGATATTTAAAGAAGAGGTTTTGTACTAATTGCGCCTTTCAACACGCAGAATTGTAAAAGTGCACAGCTGTGCAAAACAGAGAAAGACGAGTAAGAGGAAATACCGGTAAAACTCCTGTCTGTTATCACATCTATTTTTTGGGTTACTTTTCATGTCTTCTGCTTTCAAAATAACTCAATACCTAGAAGTGGCAACCCTGCCTTGTATTGAGCGAACGATTTAAAAGAAAAGAAAAGAAAGTCTAGATACTGATATTCTGATACTACATCATGGCTCCAAAATCATCTGTTGGTCAGACTACCAAGGACATTGAGTGATAGGAGACGAAGGAAACAAGGAGGCTTTTTCCGAGTGAAAAACAATCAATTTCGTCTATCACTCCACTCTAAGTTACACGAGAAGTATCCACTGACTGTGCATTACAGTTTTCCAGAAAAAATTACGCTTAAAATTCCTTGACTTTTTAAAGGTTTTCCCAGTTTTCTCGATTAGGAAACAAATTTCCCGAGCAATCAAGGTCTTCAAAGTTTTCCGGGCCACTGTTAAGCCGTGCATTATTTGATTTAAAAGAGTTTTATTGTGTTGCTACAAATAGAATGCTGGCGAAAATTACTAAGAAAACTCTTACAATCATTGAGCCATGAAAAAGCAAGAAAAGCGAGCATTCTAAGTGTTATTGAAGATGTGATGGGACAAGTAAACTTATCCTTCACAAGCACTGGTTCCTCTTACAACGACTGGCAGTCTACTCAAAAAGAGAAGTGGGAAAAAAACCAAACGTTTACTTATGACATCCTGAAGAACTAGCAAACATCCTACGTTTTCAAACAGCTTCAACATACGGAGGATCCATCACATCATCATGCATCTATTATAACACATCTTGTTGTGTTTAAGATCTCTTCCAAGACTTCACACCACGTGACAATATTGAATCAACAAATCATCTCCTAAAAGAGTAATATAACTACACGAAATAGCGAATTCATTTTGTACTTGAAAGCTTTTTTCGTCTGTCACTCCTCAGAGTACAAAATCGTCAGAAAATAAATTGAAAAGCGAATCACCAAGATTATTTACCCAACTGTGTTTTACAAGGTAGCCAATCAGAATTCTGACTGTCAGATTGGTGTCATTTTGACCAATCAGTGTCCGTGAAGACAGATATAAATATATATATATATATATTTATATACTTTGTTGGTGCTAAAAAAAACAAAAACTGCACGAAATAGCGAAAACATTTTAGTTATTTTTAAGAAAAAATTGTTTTCGCTATTTCGTGCA
>JAAAKL020009708.1:0-14887 GCA_010016065.2 Carybdea cf. marsupialis auct. non (Linnaeus, 1758)
ACAATGTCAGCAAGGAACTTCATTCTCTTATTCATCAAGCAACGTTACTAACGAATGTGATTTCCTTATTCGTGACGGAACGTCACCAAGGAACGTGATTCTCTTTGTCATCAGTTAACGTCAGAAAGGAACGTGATTTACATATTCATAACACAATGTCAGCAAGGAACTTCATTCTGTTATTCATCAGGCAACGTCAATAAGGAACCTGGTTCCTCTATTTATAAAGCAACATCACTAGGCAAGGTGATTACCTTATCCATGAAGCAACATCACTGATGAACCTGGGTCCTTATTCATGAAGCAATGTCTAAAAATAACTTGTTCCCTTGGATATCAAGGAGGTACGATGGAACTTGGTTCTGTCTCTTTACTAATTAAAATTTCAACAATATTGGCATGAATTCCACAATTATCATCTCCAGCTATTTGAACGGAAGCCTAAATTTCCAGTAGCATTCTAAGGTGCATTTGGCCAACGTTTAGCCAAAAGCTTTAGCCTGCTGCAAATTATTTTTGTGTAATTACTCTCCTTTGAGAGCAAAACTATATTGGTATCGGTATACGACATTTGTACTGAATAACTACATATAGTCGTTTAATCCTGTAAGTGTCTTAGGGTTATATAGTTTCACGCCTAGAATTTTTCTTTTAGAAATTCATTGGGGTAATCTCCAGAAACGGCTTAGTACAAATATTATTACTGAAAGCTGAACAAGAAAACTATGGAAACTAGATAAGTCAAAATTATTGGAAAGTCATTCCCCTGGACATGTACACCTAGTTAGTTGCGCTTATGAAATTATATGAGATTAATCTACATAGCTCCATAAGTTGAATTTTGAGGATTTGACAGTAGAAGATCACACTATAGTTATTACAATATATATTGTCTTTTTGGATATAGTAGTTAATTGTTTTTTGCTAATCCACAAAATCAATGAAAACAACTGTCTAGTAAAGTACTTCAAATATACCCAATTACTAAAAAACGTAATAAAAAGTACTTGTGTTAGGAAACTAATATCAATTAAGCCATCCGTGGGTAAAGATGTCCTGAAAAGGATCATAAGAGGTGAAAAACCCCTTAGCCGTACGTATCTTTACAAACAAAGACGGAAAAAGAACGGCTAATGTTAATCAACAATTTTCACTCAGCCTAATGTATTCCATTTTATAAAGGTCGCGAGCATATCGGTAGTAGTTGCACTTTTCCTTCAAACGTTTAATCTCCGAGTCTACACTTGATAGCTCTTCTTCCATTTCATCGGTAGTTTCCTCCACAAACTGCATTCTGTACTCGAGGAACTCGTTCTCTTCCGAGAATGTTTGATGTAAGCTGTTCTGATGTTTTAGAGCCTTAGCAACATTCTTCCGATCCTTTCGCTGTGAACTTAATTGTTCCTTTGTGTTTCTTATCTTGTTGTGCCTCTGAGAAACTTGAATTTTGCCTTTCATCATTTCACAGTTCAGCCCACATGCCTCTTTCTGAATTTTTCTTTTCCTTTTTCTTAAGGCCGTCGACTGTTCTACGATTGCATTGATAAAGTGTTCAAACGAATTCTGTACATCTTCATCATGTGTATTAACAATCTTATCTAAAAGAAGGACCTTTTCATCATCAGTATACTCTTCTGATTCGATATCAGCAAATTGATAGTTGTTGTCAGTTAAGAAAATTGCAATTTGATATATTTCTTCTCTTAACATTGGTTTCTCTTGAAATAGCCTCCTCGTTGCCTCACCAATATCTCTCCTCAACTTTATGTTACATCTCTGTTGACTTTCCATTTCTCTTTCACCTTTCAAAATCCGATGCTGAAATTCATTGGTCATTTGCCTTTGACATTCGATATTTTCCACAACATCTGCTGCAATCTCTAGAAAGTAATTCATGCAGTTGTAGACATCATTTTGCTTGCCCAAGTTACGTTTTCTGAAGCTCCATTCCGTCTTCTTGTCTTTTTTACCATCCTGTTCTGTTTCCACGAAGCAGTGTCTGTCTTTCCTACCTTGCGCAAGGACTAAGGACTGTTTTGCAGCTTTAAAACTAGCATCAAATATATCACGTGTATCCAGCAAACTCTGATATGTTTGATATTGATTCCTTACATCCTCATTATCTAAAGCCAAACTGTTTTCCAGTGTGTCTAATATGTTGGGGAATAATCCAGTACTTCCATGTTCGCTAACGGCTTTCCTGAGGACGCGCATTTCATATGCGCTCTGATTTAAAGTGACGTCGCTTTTGGATCTGATTGCTAAATTTCTTGCCCAAAGGCGGAACTCACTTTCTGCCATCTTAAAGAGCCTTATTGGTTTGGCTATGACATTGTTCCGACAAACTACGCGAATGAGGTTAATGTTTGAAGCTTTCTCTTGACAAGCTTATTTATTCATTTGACGTCACAGTTAATATGACGTCAGAAACTCCTTGACGATGATCGAGCGACAAAAGCACCGATTTCTAAGAAAGACTGGATCGAGCTTCCAATTCTTTCCAATAGCGAAAAAGTGTAGACACGGGTACTGGCCCCATTAGTTAAAACAGCGCTGGAAGGTCCGCCATGTTATGTAAAATTGTTTATAAGCTTTGTGTGATGGGGGCTGAAATGGTGTCCAGCGACTGACATCGCTTTGAGACGGAAGATACTCAATCCATTGTTTGTTAGACATCAATTAAAAATAATGTGTAGCGGACTGATATGTACGAGGACTAGGTTGAGCAGTTGACATAGAGGAACTGCGCAATTTAAAGCCGCGGCCATTTTACATATCTCCATTGTGGAAAGCAGTAAAGTAGCGAAATAAATAGCATAAGGCCGGTGTACATTTAAGAAGGGACAATATTCAGCTCCTTTCTAAACTAAGTTGAATGAATCTACTATGATGGGGTGGCGCAAGAGGTAAATCTCTCAACAAAACCATGTACACGTCATGGATAAACAACTTTTAAAACAGAAAAATCAAAGAAAACAACAGAAACCAAGTAGAAAATGAAATACGAAATCAGAACATCTCGGAAATTATTATAAAAACAATCAAATAGATGATAAAACAGTCTAAGAGAAAATCAAGAGTAAAATATAAATATTCAAGCAAAACAGTCTATATTACAGCGATAATTTCACTAGGAAATCAGGAACAGTTGAGTAGCGAGAAGAATAAAAAATTGACGAGTAAGTTACAAACGACTATTTGATATTTAGTTAAAACATTTGGTATATCTAAAGGGCTGGCCCGTAAGTGCAGTGCAGTGTTTTGACCTGACAAGGATACATAAATTCTTTAAATTGAGTTTTTTAAAGAATTAGAGCGTTTGCTAACTGTTAAACAATCACATGTTAGTTCAATGACAATTAATTGCTTAACGCCTCTGGAGTAAGGGCCATAGGAATTCGTGTGAGGGAGAGTGACAGCATGAACATGGTTAGAGGGGGTTTGTTTGTTATTTTTGACTGAGCGACACTTTTGATTCCAGTAAGTTACAGTTGTAATGCTGATAATGTCTCGAGGCGTTTATCAACCCTTTATCTACGATCTGCAGAAAAAGTTACAAAAATGCACCCCTATATTTTTAGACTAAACTGTGTATTACGACAAACTTTACTTTTTTGTGCCATTGATGTTCTGCAACTCATATGGTATAAGGGGATGGGGATGGGTTATAACACATGTTTCTTAAAAAGTAACTTTAAAATTTCGAGATTTAAATATTTGTGGTCACACTCTCAGATGATCTGCTAGACACAGAAGTTGCACTAAACGAAAAAGGAGATTAGACGACATAAAAGTCCTTGGAAGAATAACAACTCGAATAGATGCAAATTTTTTGTCAGTCTCTGGACCGGAGTGTGCTTGGACTAGGGCATTTTACATTTGATCCTTTAGTTGTTCACTGTCAGTACAGTGATTGGATCTAATATATTTTGCAGTGGGAAACATGACTTTAACGCATAAAGTTTCTCAGCCAATTCGTGGAGCACATGAATCCCTCTTATCTCTAATTTCGTATTTAATGGGGACAGCATGCTTAAATGTTGCCGGAAAGCCGAAGGGAATTCAGTTAGGCAGGTTTAGCTCTAAATGTTTTAGTAATGAAGTAATTTAATTTTTCTTTAATTTATGCCTTTCATTGGCATCTTAAATATATACACTCCCTCCCCAAATCAAAACAAATGATGCTTTTTTTGTTAAAAACATTTATCTAAAAACAAAAGGAGAATAAAGATGTGATGGGCAGATAATTGTAAGTAAATCTATATGACGACCTAAGTAATATCATACAAGAAATGTGCAGGGTCATTTTTCATTTTCCAGAAATTAGAGCTAACTTCACGATTTACGGCCGATTTTGTGATTATATCTGGTGCATAATAAATGCCAAAGCCGTTGAGATCTTGTGCTGACCAAGGCCCGTAGCCAGCAACGCAATTCAGAGGGGGCGAATTTGAGATGTGTCCTTAGAGAAGGCAATCTGTAAATAAAACGTGCGTTGGGAAAATTTTTACAGGAATGGCAAGAATGTACTAGGAATGTATGGCCCTACAAATGCCCCGTTGTCTAACTACTTTGATGGAATTAGGAGTAAACCCAATATAGCTGGACCGATAATTTCTCACAGCAATACTCCATAAATGTCTCTGACGACCCCCATCCACAACTGAGGCCCTCGAATAGTCCTCATCCACTCAACCGTTTTACCAACTCAGCTATTTTTAAAATTTACCTTGTAAATTTTTGAAGCAACTGTTGTTAGATTTCAGCCAGAGGCAACTATGTGTTTTTGATGATCATGATGGAAGAGTGTGGGAAATAGACTGGCGTACGGTTGTCGACCTTTGAAAGCAATTGACATGTTTCACGATCCCTGAAATGAGTTGATACACTTTATAAAATCTACCAAGACTTATAGTAACACTTATTTGGTCAATAAAAGAAAAATATGAGTTTCCCAAAATCATCAAGAAGATCCCAACTCAGTGATTATGGAAGTGAAGTTGCATAGATAATCATCAAAGTGTAGAGAAAAGCACATTTTTATCGTTACGGCTATTTTCTCTATCCACGGTACTCTTAAGAAACCCGTTACAATTTTCTGTGCTCAAATGGTATGCCACAGCCACTACATAGTGCCCAAAGGCAGCGGGACAATGTAGGAAAGAAATGTTTGAGTGTATTTTAAGAATGATAAACTTTCACTAGCTTAGTGAACTAGCCGCATTTGTATTCGTCATATTCTACTATACGTCCACCATCTCAGCCATGACACCTATGAATACACCCTACCTCTACCTACCACCTATCCACCTAACAATTATATACCGACATCTACCTTACCCTATCTACCTGCTTTTCTACCCCCGTCTGACTGTCTGCCTACATCTAACTTCCCATTTCTAGCTACCTACTAGTACCGATCTTAGTGTATCCACTTATCTATTTGCTCCTACTTTGTTACCTAACGTACCTTTACCTAATCTAACGTACCTACATATACCCGTTACTCACCTATCTCTGTCTACCTATCACTATTTACTGACACCTATCTAAATTAGTTACTAATAAAATTCCCCTATTGCCTACGCTAATGCCACTGCTTAGATACCTCTACTATGTTACTTAGATACTTAGGCATGACGATGTATTCATCATTACTTCTTTACCATAATGCACTAAAGTTTATCCACCCACAGATCTTCTATTTGCGAGTTTTAATCAATTACCTCTCGCCTTTGGTTTATTGGAGGTATGGGTCCTACCATTCCCATCACACGTACTTCGCCTTGAGTTTTGAATAAATCTGTCACAACCAATAACTTCATCTCGGTCAAAGATGAGGGTTTTACATCATATTCAATTTTGTAACCCAGACTACGTAAACCAGAACCAGCTATTAAGGTCCATCATTTTTTCTACGACTATGCTGCGTCTGCACCTTACTTTCTCAGCGTCACTATTTAAGAGTTGACTTAAACTATCAATTTTTCTGAGGGATTGTTCATGAAATTACGACACCAAAGTCCCGTCTCGAAGCCAGTACTCAGAAAAACAATCTGCCAACGTCAATGTACATTTGATAAAGCTTTTAATGAGCAGATAAAATGTTTACTTTACTTCTATGAAAATAAACCCATCAATGACTTGTTTTGCAATGAAAATTCTCCTCTTTGCTCAATATCCAATCAGCTTCTTTTCTCATTCCCTCCCTCCTGTGCCAAGTCCCTTTAACTGCAGTGACATATTCCTAGATAAGCAGTGGCCATCGTGATTTTCTATGGAGATACCTTGACAATGATAGAAAGTATCTGCATTAAGAGACTAAGTACAAGACGGGAATCCTTAGACACTGATTGGCTAATAGAAACCAAATCCTAGCTCAAGGAATAAACATTTATACGTTTTCTGTCAGCATTGAAAGTGCAACTAGTAATCGCAATAAAAAAGAAACACTTTATCATCCAGTAACTCGATGTTCGTTTGCAGCATTAAACGAGGCCATTCCAGCAAATGGAAAGTTTAGCACTATTTGAACTATAAAGCTTATCACAGCTCTATGGTCGCACAAGATATTCGGTACCGTTATATCAATATTCATATGTCAGTGACCTGTTAGGTATCCACTTAGGTATAGACTTTGTTAATTGGGGAAAGAGCAGATGCAGGGTCGTTTCCTTCGCAAGTGCTAGAATATTCATCACTATATATGATTTATTCTACGACGTAAAGCTGTCTCGAGCTCTTTTCATACAACGCTAGAGACTGACAGAAATAACGAATGTAAGAAGACGTGATAGATTTCCATATCATTTAATGACGTTATATCATCCGGGGGAGGACTAGTGGCATCGTATCATCCAGGGAATGACAAGTAGAGTCAAATCATCCAGGGCACAGTTATTTTCAATTAATGGCCGGTCTTCTTTAGTACTTCAATTTAATTTTTTAATTTACAAACTTGGTCCTGTTTGATTATGCCCTGTGTATAAATGGCCACATTAGTCGCCTTGAACAACTAATCGGAGACCACGTTTAGTACTTTGCAGATTGCTTCTAATATGTTCAGATTCGATGTGATCCTGTTCGTCTCTGCTATTTTAATTGTCTTACGATAAAGAATTATGTTCATAGATGTTATTATAAAGTGAAGTTACCATATCAGTTGTTTGTTGTGTGTTTTAGATATGAAACTAAGGTATGAAAAGTCGATAGGATAGGAGGCGATGTGTTATCCTATAATGGAGGTTTTAAGGGTCGAATTTAGATAGGCAAAAAGGTGTGCAAGGTAAAGTGTGATACATGCGCACCCTTCTGCTCATTTTTTGTCGCTATTACTTCTTTCCTTTTTCAATTTTTTTATTATTCTTGTCTTTTATCTGCCTTCTTCGTCGTTCGTTTTGATGGATACCAATTCGCAGGAATAAGCGTAGTAGTGTTGTGGTAGAATTCTGAAATACGCAAAACAATGCAATTTTGTTTAGTCCTTTGTTTACAAAACAATGAATTCTTCAAAGCATAGCTTCCATTTTATTGTTCATAGTTGAGTGGAAAAGTACATCATCTATAAGAAGGAATATCCATATGAGTCTTTAGTACAAAGGTAGCGAAGCTTTAAAGGGGCTCCTGGGAGTATTTAGGTGAAGGTAGTAAGAAACATAATTGGTAGGGGTAGTTAGATAGAGATAGACAGTAGGAGGGGGGGGGGGAGTTAGTAAGAAATGGAAAGGTGAGGGTAGTTAGGTAAGTGTAGATAGTAGGTGATTATAGTTAGGTAGGTCTATATATTGAGTTATTGAGAGTAAATAGATATATTAATAGGAAGGTAGGCGTAGACAGGTAGATAAAGCTAACAGGAGGTAGAAAGTAGGTAGGGATGGTTAGGTAGAAATAGGTGCAGGAAGGTAGTTACATGACATGTAATGGAAGGTACGTAAGGTTTTGATGATTAGGTATGTATACATAGTAGGTACGTAGATAAGGATGTATGTAGTAAGTGAAAATATATGTCAGTAGAAGTAGAAAGGTAGTCGTTCATTTCAGCTGCGTTGGGGCATGTAGGTCGAGGTGGGTAGGTACGTAGAAAAAGGTAGTGCAAACGACCACATCTTCGTCTTACTTGCAACACGCTTTGTGTTCACTTATACGTGATTGTTTGATTTAAGAAACATATAAACGGAAAGCATCAGACTGTAGTGCTTTGTTCACAAAAAAATTCAGCTATTCGACTATGTTGTCTGAAAATTTGTTTTTAAGGGGAACATATGCAAATGATGCCCATCAATACATAATAACTAATATTGAACCAGCTACAAAAACGTCTTTACAATATCTAGAGCCATACTGGAAAGGCCAATGCCCACTTGTACCTTAGACAGAATAATTTCGTACTGACAACTCGAAACGAATCGGCATATTTATACATGTATAGAATATATCTAGTTGGTAAAAGAGAAAAAAGGTAAGGTTCTGCAGGAACTCCTTTTTTCAACAATAATGCTGTCGGTATCTACCTCTTTAGTTGATCGATGTTCATTTGCAATATATTTAGGAAAATTTTAAAAAAATTTAAAGAAATATTATTTTATGATACCTCTGAAAAATTTGAGATAGAAGTCTTCTAGAATATTGGCTAACTCGTTATTCAAACATCAAAAAACACAGAGTGGGAGCCATACTAGAAAATCCTGCATCCCTTCTAGATAAGAGTAAACAGAAAGAAGAATTTGGATACTTAGAACACATAATAAATAACGTACCTCTAGGCGAAGTCGAATTTAAGGACTTACATGTTTAACAAAAGCGTATCAGCGTGGGGGGCGTGGACCATGTACCCCTCCCCGCTATTGGAAGTGTCTCGATACAAACCTTTGTAACAACTTACACTTAACACTCAAAATAGCTCAAAATTAAGTGGTGCCCCCTCCCACTCCTTAAATACAGTTGGCTGGATACAGACTTGATTTTTCCTTCATCAAACACGTAAAGAGAGAAATATGCAATTAAAACTTTACCTTTCCAACATCGCGGCAATGATAGATTCCAACCCCAACATCTATGATAGGTACATGGTTTATCTAACTTAGATTATACTTTGACAAAAACAATCAGTTTATTGGACCTTTCTTTATATAAAGTTCGTGATTATGTAAGCGTAAAAGTTTTAAATTCCAAAATCGTCAAGAGACTGATTCCAGAAATGTACAGGAGAATGCACAGCGCATGCTGAGACTAATTGAATAGTTTGCGCGGGAACGTTTTGATTCTTGTTTGACGAGCTATCGATTTGCTACTGATTGAAATGACACTAGCGGTGTAAGGAGACAACTAAGGCACAACAAGTCCGGAATGTTAGCATATTGCACAGTTTGGAGCAAATGATAAAGTCAACATGTTCTGAAAGGTAAGTTAGTAGACATTTCATAGTATGTTTGGCCAGTGTTCTTTCTTCATTGATTAAATCGATTTAATATTCTATGTTAGTACATAATTTCATATTGCTTGGACGGGATAGGATAGCATTCGCAATTTCAGAGACTAACTCTACGATATCACAACCCAAGGGACCCTAAATTTTTATCAATTTAACAGCGATGACTCCAGTGAAGAACTCACTCAAATTAGCATAACTAGAGAATGTTATCCTATAGTATTTGTCTTCTTGTAATGCATCCAGTCAAGTTAACTTGAATTATATTGAGATGAGATGAGATACATTGAGATGAGATACAAATGTAACATGTACAATGAAATCTTCATGTTTTTAAGTTCAGGATATGATAACAGGAATACTGAAAGTTCTACTGCTAGAATTTATGTCAGAAATTTCCGAGTTACCCATAGCAGATCTTATTCAAAGTGCGTAGCTAAGTATTAAGTTCTCTCTGAAACTATGTCCTTTTAGGCCATTATAACAAATACCGTACTTTACCATACTTCTTATGGTATCAATTTCCTCGTCTACAAATTCTTGGTACGTCTTTTATATATTTGAAGATACAACATGGTACTGGAGGGGATATATACTCTCTCAAAGCGCATTATAAAAATAGGTAAAATATATTGGCTTCAAATATTTAGGAAAGCTGTGGTTTAACCACTTTTGTTTTGTCGCCAGCTTCCTGTGTATGTACAAAGGGCTACCTTTACCCTTGTCCTTCCGTTAGCTGGGATAACACAGATGTGCACTCTCCCATTACCCCTGTGCTCGCAGTAACTTTCATTGAAACTCAATCACCACAACCACTGAGGAGAAGTCGTTTATCTACTTGTCGTGCTTTGTAGTTACAAATGCATCGGTTTGTACATAATAGCCAACTTGCTGCCTGCTCCGCGATAACTTCACCTTTTGAGCATGGCGGGGTGGTAGCTGGGTGCTATGTTTTGCCAAAGGACAACTCAGGATTTTGTCAAGAACGGCTCATTTCCATATTCGCTTCTAAAGTCCATATCTAAGTCTGTTCCCCTATCCGCAACCTGGTAACCAGGTGGATGGGTGTTCTCAATCCCAAACACATATAGGGCTACAAGTATACGGCAATTATCCTTCCCGGTTCATATTTGGATTGGATGATTACTTTTGATACTAATAGCAGTTAGAGTTCGGGTATCAGAAAAAAGTATTAGTGATACACATTTATAGATTATCGCAGGTCAAAACAGATATGAAGGTGAAGGCATCCATACAGTAAATGTGCTTTTCTATCTGTAGTGCTTTTTGATATTCTCCATTTGGTATCTCCAAATAAATATGAATCTCTTCCTATTCGATAGCACCTGATGGTTCAATAAAGTGTACTTCCGTCTAACAACAACACACGTGGATGAAAAACAAGGTATAATTTAATTGTTTGCTCATTAATAATCTGTTAGATCTTTTTAGTTCTGAAGTTTTTCTGGCATTCATTGACGCACTTGATTTTAATGCAAATGATGATGATGATGATGATAATGATGATGTTGATGATGATAAAAATACTGTATTACTGGGATTATCCTACAGTTATCTCTACAGTCCTGAAGGACATGCACGAACATGTTACTTAATCAGCTGTCATGTCAAGCATATGCTCATGGCAGAAGCGATTGACTGCATCTGTATGACCTAAAGGAGATCAGCTTTTATTACGCTATAATTTACTTATTTTTTTGGTGCATTTCATCTTAAATTAATGAAAGAGGCCTTAATTCCTTTTTTCTACTTACATTATTTATATCCTTTCTTTTTACTTTCTTTCCAACTTTAACGTATTGCAAACCCTAATTTTTACAATGATATACTAAATCATACTATTTCTGATTTTTTCATAGTAGATGGGCACCGAAGATCCAGAAGATCCTGAAGAACAGAAGATGTCAAAGATCCGTAATATTCAGAAGATTCTACAAGATTCAGAAAATCCTGAATATCCGAAAGATCCTGAAGATCGTAAAGATGTCAATGATCCAGAAGATTTCAAAGATCCAGAAGATCCTAAAGATGTCAATGATCCAGAAGATCCTAAAGATGTCAAAGATCCGGAAGATCCGGAAGATAGTAAAGATTCTAAAGACCCTAAAGATGTCAATGATCCAGACAATACAGAAGATCCGGAAGATCCGGAAGATCCAGAAGATCCTGAAGGTCCTGAAGATCCTGAAGATTTCAAAGATCCAGAAGATCCGGAAGATCCAGAAGCTACGCGAGAAAATGTAAGCTGGATATGCTTCTATAACCCTACACCTTAATTTTTGTTTTGCATTTCATCTCACATCAATGAAGGAGGCCTTAATTCCCTTTAAATACTTACAATTTTTACTCCTCTTATCCATATTTTTCACTCCAATTATCATTCCTTACTTACAAATGCTGTTATTTATTATAATATCATGCATTTCCACATTCACTGACTTAACATTTAAGTGGGCGTCTTAATTTCTTTTCCTTTTAGATAGCAAGCAAAGGTCAGAAGATTCCCACACCCTCAGAGGACGTCGCATGGGCTATTTTTTCTCAAGCCTACAAAGCTGGATACGTCATTGCTTTTCCATGGTCTTCGACAAAGTGAAACTGCACTCCATAGATGTGTATTCTTTGTAGCAATGTAAAAAATGAGCATAAATAAATTTTCTGTACTATATTTTTTCACCATAATTTAGTAATTGTTAGAAACGTTCTGCTGCTGTTCTTAGCCAGGAAGTGACTATCGTTTTAAGCAATGTATCCACAGTAGCTGTACAATGTAGCTATGTAAAAAGATCTATTAACTATCCTAGTTACAAATTTTTCATCTATTTATTAACTGTTGTGTTAAGTTTTTTGAGGTTGTACTGGAAAGTGAGCCACTTTAATTTATAGAAAAACCCTTTGTATTTTATTCCCTTTGAACTATTTCTGTATATAGCTATAAAGAAATGAATTCTTAAACAGCTTCTGTAGGTCAGTAGATCAATTGTTTACATTTGCTTCCTTTTGCACTGTATCAATGTACACATATTACGCTTGTGTATAATTCTTTCTTGTAGCTACGAGAGTGTAAACTCAGTTTATAGAATTGAATGCTAGTAGCAGCACCAAAGTGTTGTTCATTATTCAATTTGCTGTCGTGTGTTTATACACTTTTGACACGAAATCACGCATTTTATTCATTTTTTGTAGTGGACCAACAAATTGACTTGTGTTTATATCGTCGCATCGATAGCAGTAACGTGGTATCTGTTAGTAGTTCATTTGCTTGAATTTGCTCCCTAGTGTCCTACATTGACGTCTTCGTCTTATGATCGTGTATATTGTACTTTGTTTCATAGTGGAGAGAATTTAGTATCTCATATTTAGGTGCTTTTATAGTAGCGACGCAGTATTAGTCAGTAATTCATCTGCTTGCAATTTTTTTTGCCTTACGCTATGATAATCACTGTACACTTTTTGTAGTTGAGGATGAGTGACTGGTCTTCTACAATTATTGATGGTAGCGGTGCATTTCAGATCAATAGTTGATTTGGTTGTTCTTGTGCCCTATGTTCATCCCTTAGGCTTTAGGTCTTGAAAATTTCATTTTAGCTTGTAGTGAAGAGAGAGTTTCTTTAGATTTAAAATGGACATTAGCGGCACAAGATAGTTCTGGCCTTTATTTAAATTCCCATAACCTTTACTACACGTGGATGTAGGCTATGTACAAATAACTTTTAATAGAGAGAGAGAGTGACTTCAGATCATCTCCGTATATTAACAGCTGTGGCGCAGTATTAGTCAGCAGTCAATTTGCTTGCAATTCCTTCGTGTGCGTTACCTTCTCCCATTTTGGGTTAGGTTATTTTCTTTGTAATAGACTTTGTAATGGAGAGAGATTGCCCTCGTCTTCTTAGGTGTATTGATAGTAGTGGTGCAGTATTGTCAGTAATCAGTTTTCATGTATTTTCCTTCGCTTTTACCTCTGTGGCTTTCGGTTGTGTATATTTTCCATTTTTCTAGTTAAGAGAGAGGGACGTCAGATTATTTAGGTCTACTGATAGTGGTGAAGCAGCACTGATCAGTAGTTCATTTGCTTGTATATTATTTCGTGTTTGCCATATGTTACCTCTTTGGCTTTACTTTGTATATATCTTCCATTTTTCCAGTTGACAGAGAGGGACGTCAGATCATTTAGGTTTAGTGATGGTAGTGAAGTAGCATTGATCAGTAGTTCATTTGCTTGTATTTTCCTTCGTGTTTGCTATATTTTACTTCTTTGGCTTTACTTTGTATCTATTTTCCATTTTTCTAGTTGAGAGAGAGGGACGTCAGACTATTTAGCTGTATTGATAGTAGTGGCGCAGTATTGGTCAGTAGATTATTTGCTTGTATTTTCCTTCGTGTTTGCTATATTTTACTTCTTTGGCTTTACTTTGTATATATCTTCCATTTTTCTAGTTGAGAGAGAGAGACTTCAGACTATTTAGAGGGATTAATAGTAGTGACGCAGTATTGGTCAATATATGCCCTCAGGTCTATGTTGATCGTCTTTTAAAACAAAAGACTTCCAGTTAAGGATTGTTGAGTATGATTAAGAAACATGTTTAACTTTGACTGTGTCATGACACCATTGATTCCAATTTTAAGAAATAACCTCTCCTCTTCTAGCTCATATGCAAATAAATAGACAATTTATATATAAATGTAACAAATCTTAGCAGAGTTCTTAGAATCAATAGTATCTTTTGCCTACTTGCACCCCTTCCCCACGAAGTCCTGGGAATCTCAAAGCAATCCAGCCTGGATAAGGTTAAAAGATATATACCTCAAACATTGTACCATCTATTATATCTAGGTGCCCTTGTTAAATTGTTGTGCTGAAACGAGTAAAGCTGAATAACTGGCTGTAATACTTAAATGCATCGAACGACTACGTGAAGATGAATATTACAGACCTCGCTTATCATAGGATGAGGGATTGAGATGCCAAGAAAGGAGAGAAATGATCGACGCACGTCATTCTGCTTATTTCATGGATATATATTGAATGCGGCTTTCATAGTTTTGGTTTAGGCTTCAAGATGTTGCGCAATCTAAACTCATAGAAAAGCAACACCGAATCCCTCTTTTGGTTATCATTTAGCAAATTTAGAAGAGCTGTTTTTTCGAGTTCCCGAGAAGAATTTTAAAAAAAGATTTAAAAATGCAGTGATAAATATAAAGTTAGTGTACATCTCACTTTTGTAAATAAACCCTCCATCAAATTTTTACTCTTTTTTATCCTCTTAATTTCTGGATGTACAGTTGGACTTCCCGTTCATAAGAACGAAATATGTCACTCCCTTCTACCTTGCTTAAGAAACTTTCCTTACCCAAACGGACACTAGATTTACTCATTGGCAGTTTCCACTTGTTTGAAACATAACTTTTGTCTCATCAGCCGTAAGAATTCTCTTCATT
>JAAAKL020009709.1:0-14887 GCA_010016065.2 Carybdea cf. marsupialis auct. non (Linnaeus, 1758)
CGATTCGTGACCACAGGCTGCGCCTTACAGGGCACGTCTGGCGAAACAAGGCTGTACTGGCAAGTAATGTATTGCTATGGGCGCCCAATCACGGGAAAAGAAGCATTGACAGATCACCACGCACGTATATCAACCAGTTATCTGATGACATAGGGTTTGGTGCAGATCTACTCCCCACAATAATGGCGGATAGAGAGAGATGGAAGGAATTGGTCGAAAGAATCCGAGCTCAACGCTCGATCTGATGATGATTCCCTCGACATGATGATGATTCCCCTGATACAATACAGAAAGATAATTAGGTCAATATGGTCTACCAGCAATTTTGCACTTTATTTTTACTTTTTGAAACAGTATTTGCCCTTGCTGCTATGCAACCTATTTTTGCACTTACTGCATTATTCTTATATTCACCTAACATACATTGCAGTAACAAATACATTTTCTTCATTTTTGCCATCATACCGTACATCGCTACATTACCACCAGAAATTTGACGTCAACCTGCATTTGGGGGTTTCAAGAGGCAAATTGTAATTTCTTGTGCATTTTCGGAGAGTGCACTAAGCAGGCAAATGTTGAGGAAACTGCTGCTATTCAAAGCCTCGCTGACAATAGGTATACCTACATTAAGCTGGTTAGACCAGTAGGTCAACGAATACAAAACTGTTAATATAGAATTTGAATTCCTAAGGAGCAGCTTACTGACAAATATAGAAGCCCAGTAATAAGAATTACTCATGCTGGCAACGTTACATATGGGAACGTAAGCTTGTTAACATGCCATTAAATTTTCACTTGCTTAGTTAGGTTATGTATTGCAATTAGTATGGATGATTTGAGAACAAATGATAAGAGAACTGGGATGAATGAAAGATTTAACCTTTCATTTTTAATGCAGTGAAGAATTTTCTGGAATGAAACAGAAATGACAATTTTCCATCGTTTTCAGATCTTTGTTTCTCTCTCCATGTAAATAATATACAGCCATAAACAACTTTTTCATAGCCTTGCATTTATGCACAGTACTTATAACTTATTTGTTAATTATTAAATCGTTTCCAAAATAATCAAACTTCTAGTTCTTGTTTCCATATGGGAACGTTGCTAAGTAAAAGGTTAAGAGTGTAGAAAGGAAATAAATAGATTTGAAAAGATGTCAGAGAGATAGAAACAAGTAAGTCACGTGGCTCAGCAGGTAGTGCACATGACACCGTTCAGTGTGTCACGGGTTCGTTTCTTGGTGTTTACAAATATTTATTACCACAGTATCTCTCCAAATCTCAACAAATGTTGATACATGACATAAGCTTGCTTTAAAAAACCCTAAACTATAGATACAGTGACATATTTAAGGTGCGGGCCACATTGCCATGCCAACAACTCAGGCTCAAGCTACTTTTTTCAAGCACTAATCAGTTTCGGCAGAAAAATGTTTGCATCCAACAACTTACTATTTTCGATTTATTTGCTTTGAAAAGTTGTTTAGAGTCTACTTAGGGCATGCTTCGTCTAATAATCTTTATGATCCATAAAAAGAAGTCATTATTCAGAGTGATCCCCCCTCTCTCTGACAACTATTCTGGATACGCTACTGCACATATATGTTTATCATTGGCATGTGTCCAGTTGTTGTTGGCAATTGTACCTGAATCCGTTTTCCTTGCTTCAAAGAGTTCCTTAATTGTGGCACCAGATTCCTCTACAATCATCTTCTATTTTAAAATCTCTACAACGCCGAAGTCACTCTTTTATTCACAAATTTATTACGAAGAATATTTGTATCAAGGGCAACTGTCGCCTGAGTCAGATCCTCCCTGAAAAGATAGTTGCCATATTGAGAACGAGCCATACGAATTTCTACAAAATACACTATAAAGAAGGCATAGTCTTATCCCGATACAACATAAAGAGACACACCAGTTTCATATGGGAGTTATTTTTCTAGAGGAAACCTAACCATGCCCTTTCTTTAGCTCAGAGTCTGGCTTCAAATAAATACTTTGTAATCACCTTCAAAGACCTTCCATTCAGTAATCGACATTCAGTAACGAGTGTGTTTTGCTCTTACGGAGATCAACAGTTTTCTCGCTTCAAATTTTTGTAGTATTCTTGTGAAGAAAGTAAAGGAGCGATGGGCTTACATTGTTGATTGAAATCGATAACGAAACGACAATCAAAGCAATTATATTAGTAAAAGATGAAGTAAAATTATAACACGAGCTTAGCAATCACACAAGGAGCACAATTAACACTCCTTCCTCGTCATTAATTCCCATCATCACAACTATTACGACATAGCAGTATTGTACAAAAGTAACAACATGCAATCAAAAAAGTGATGAATCAAGAAATAAGTGTTCATTACTCCGTTATAATTAATCCAACGCTCACTGATCAGAGAACTAGACCAGATGTAACTTTCATAATTAAATCTGGCGGGCTGAGAAGAGATGATTTTGAATGACGCTAAAATAAGTAGTTAGTTTGATGTTTATTAGTTACTAAGCATAAATAATTACCTATTCAGAATGTGATGTAGGAGGTTGGCGGTTGGTTTGAAGCAAACCCTTACGATTTAGAAGTGAATAAACTTCCACACAACTTAATATCTTATGTTGCAAATTGCTTATTAAACTTTCTATTTATATATATTCTGTTTATCTATCCATACCCTTTTCCATATTTTTCATATCTATTTATTTCAATTAGCCATTTTTTATTCATATATTTCTTATTTATGCATCTTCTTACTTGTATCTGCTATCCGTACTCGTTTGGGATCGCTTTGAAAACTAGTCTTGTTTGGCTCCACTACCTGACAGGTCTCGTGACAACTCTTGGGATCCGATCCAAATGGGTTCTAGTCGAAATTGAGGTTACAAAATTTTCAGTATAAAGTATATTCCATGCAATAACATGGCTAACATGATACTTGTGACAACCGACCCTCGTTTATCTGAATCTATGTCAATCTTGATGAAAAGAAACAACTAAACAAGAGCGAGATCAACAATGCAGCTCAGTGTTTACAACTTTAGCAGGTCTACTCTGCCCACAAAAGTCATAAAAGTTATTTCACGCACATGCGTTTTGCAGCGGATCCAAATGGATTCGATCTCGTCTAAACGCATGTCTATTTTGGATTCGCACTCATGTAAATGTCTGCTAAAACGAGTACGGATCCAAACGGATCCACGCCCAAATGGATCCGATCTCGTATAAATGGGGTCTCAATGTATTCTGATCTATCATCGTATTTTTTATTCTATGTTCTTTGCTGTTCGTTCGTCCACTCATTCCTTATGCCTTCCTTACGATTAACATTTAAATTTATGTCCAAGCGCTGACCAGTTTAAAAGGACCGCCCTCCCCTCCTTGTAAAAGTTTCGCTTACTCTAACGAGGGCTGACATGAGTAATCGACAAATAAATCAATTTTGGAAATCCCAATTTAATACATAGTAGACTTTACTGTTGCACCATATGTATATATATTGTAAAATTCAAAAACTCAGAGAAGATATTAAAACAAGTTTTCGAGATGTCCGCTCTTCGTCAAGTCTACATGACATAATCAGCCTGTGGCAACTAGCCTTTGAATTATATATATATAAATAAGTGGATACATAAATACATAGATATGAAGCCAATTTTCAGAAAGCTGGTGAACCAACTGACATAGAGAAGACCAACAAGTAACAGACTAGTGTGGACAAAGATCTGGCAAGGGCTTGGGTGTCTAAACGTAACCCTTAATAATGTCGGAGTACTCGGGAGTGCTAGTAATCAAAAATACGTACTAAACATTAATTTCATTTTAAATGATTACTTAGTTAATTTCAACGCAGGGTGTACTAATTTATGAATGCTGAAACTTATCTTAAAAGATGATAAAAATTATTCAAGCTTGCTGAGACCTGGAAAAAGTAAGTGTCTAGTTTTTTAAATTCAAACAGTGCTAACTTGTATTTTCAAAAAAACATTTATCCTGTTCAAAGCTTACCGTTTCCATTTTAGCTTCCAAGAAATTTTTCCTTTAACAGTCAGCATTATTGACTTCTTAAATGTTGGACCTTGAAATTTTCTTGTAAGAAGGACAAAGATCTGCAAACTCCTCTATCCTAATCATTCTACATGCATATGGTGTTCAAACGCCAAAACCATCTGCATTGTGTTAATGGCAAGCATTCATACAACCCTCGATATGTTATGTCACCCAAAAGGAAGAACACGTGATAAGCTAGTTCTAAAACGTCAACTGATGGACTATAATTGCCACGTTTTTCCCGATTATGACGTTAATAAGCTTAAATTTAATAAATATATGTTTAATTCAAAGTTAGAGCAGATGCAGGTCGCTACGACGCCCTACGAATTGCAATAAGTTTACTCAGAATCATTCAATATTTGCACTCGTACTATGACATCTTTTCAATGCAGGCATTAGCTTCAATTAATATTTTTACTTAAATTAGAGTCGATTTCTTGCCTCTAAAACTATTGAAGTTGATTCAGTGCTTTTATATTTGCAGAAATTAGTACTTGCTTACATTACTCGTTTGATTCTGAAAACAAATTATTAGCTAATGGCATCTAGACTAGACGTTGCAGCCAAAAACAACTAATCTATTTTCAACGTATGTTATGCTATGATTCATAATACCCCTTACTCTTCCGAGTAAAATCAATAGGAGAGATGAAATGTTGAAAGAACAATCTAACTCCTACCCCAAGACTCAAGCAATGCACGTCACTAATATTTTAGCATAATTAATTAACCACGGGGTTGGCAAATACTAACCCGCTTTGTTCATGCAGATCAAGACGTAATAGATACACGAGTTACAAGTTACATTATTTTATATTTTTCTACACTTATCATGCTTTAACAATGGCGCTTAGTAATACAAGTTCACCACAACAGAGGTTCAGGCAGGTAAGGGGAGACGTTTCATAAATCTCCCAAGCCAAGGATCTGCATTATAGTGCTGACGGACGGCTGATAATCGATACGGCAGAATCTGATTAAAGGTCAGGCATTGAGCCGAAGATGGAAGTAATAGAGATTGAAAATAAGTTAGCCCACGCTTGCCTACTAAGGGGAAGAAGGAATGGCGAAAACGAAGAAAATTTCACTCTTTCAGCTCAACAATGAAAGATCTATGCAAGTGCTGGTTTGTGCATGTATGTTGCGACACTACTCTTATCTGCGAACTTTAATAGCTTTCTATGATGACTATAGGACTTCTGATTCAAACCATTATGAATATATGAAATGTATTTTGAGCAAATATTCTACTCTCCTCACCATCTTCAGTCATAGCAGTATTTTTACAGATCAATGGTACAAACATAGCTATATATAGAATAAATCACCTCAAAAGAGACTGTGAATTTGCTATTCAGAGTTTCTCGCTTTAGCGATCGTCAGGCAAATAATTATTTATAACTATTCTAATACTGCCCTAAGTTTATGTACTGAGCTCTCTTGTTGATAGTTACTCAACGATTTATGTTCTATATATATATATATATAAGCTGGCCTGATGAAGGATAGAATATCCGAAAGCTTGCATAAGCAAAGCCACTTTAAGTTGTTTTTTTTATGTATTTTTCTTATGGCTTGTTATCTGTTTGATTTTAAAAATATATATATATATATATATATATATAATTTTATATGTCATAAATACATTATATGATATAATTTGATATAATGTAACGCAATCGTGTAACGTTAAATGGACTATACAAAAATATCTACAGAAACGGCTAGATGGCACATACACCCGCCTCCTCATGAGGATTCAAAATATCTCATGGAACCAACACAAAACCAAATAAGAAATCTATGGTAACATTCCCCTCATATCTTCCACGGTAGTCAAAGCAAGAATGCGTTTTGCAGGAATTTGTTACAGATATAAAGATCAAATCGTTTCTGATGCTATCTACATGCGTCTTTAACGTCCGAGCAGAGGCACAAGGCCATTCACCTACCTTGATGGCATAGCAAAAGACAAGAGCACTGATAGGGAAGACCTACCTAGATTTACGGAAACAGAGACCAATGGCGCAACTTTGTAAAGGTAGTAAGTGAGTGTAATGATCCTCGTGACGTCATTCCCCCGTAATTTACTGATAAGTCGATCCCGAATTCTCACCACCACCATCAACCTACTTTTTTTGTTTCGTTGTTAGCTTCATCAGTGCCATTTCATCTACTTAAGTACTCAGGCAGACACACAGGCAGCCATGAGCTGCATAGTACAGAACTCAATAAACATGAAGTGCTTACGGCACTGGCAGGGCTGGAACCCAGCATCTCAAACACCGAAAACGAAGACTTTACCACTGCACTAAATAGTGCAATAGCAAAGTCAACAATCTGAGAAGTCGGTCCCGAATTCTCACCACCACCAGCAACCTTATTTTTTGTTTCGCTATCATCTTCATCAGTACCATTTCATCTATTTAGAAATTTTTTAAGTATATATGTAGATATATATATGTATAGTTTTAGTTGTGTTACTTCTTAGCGTTGGCGAGTAACAAGTAAAAAGTTATATAAGGCTTTTTCAAATTTTAAATTTAAGGAAATTATCAACAAAAATAAATCAATTTAATTAGAGCACAGTGGGGCGGTTATGGGAGTATATTCTTTTTCTACCAAAATTGTACAGTGTGCTAGAGGTAGAGATGCAAAAGCACACTAGAGAGTGCATTGCTAGTAAAAACGAATATGATATATGCAGATGGAGTGGGATAGATTTGTTAGAGATAGGTGATGATGACACCACTGTCTTTACACCAGATCTGACACGAGGCTCTTCTCCTTAATGACAAAAACATGAATAGCCTTTTGGCCAATTGTTCCTTAAATCAACTCTATTTTTGAATAGGAACAACTAAATTTGGAGTGAGTTTGGCTGTATAAAGTTTTGGCAATTTCAGAATGAATTTTTTTAAATCTGCTCTTGCTACACATACTCTTTTGTGGTTTTATTTATGTTTTGTATTTAAAGCAGACAGGACGGGAACGGGTATCTGCTCCACCGTGGACCTGATGAAGCCTTCAAAATAGAAGAAACATTTTGATTGGTTCCTTCATTGACCTGTCGTCTGTCGGAATTTTATTCACTCTTGCACGCAAAATCTTTATTGCTTTAACATAGTCTAAGGTCCTTGTTTATGTTAAAAACAATAAACTACCATAACTAGTTTTTGTCGCCAAGGCAACTGAGTTATCCTGTGTATCTTTCTAGCTTGATTTACGCGAAACTTAAAATTACGTCGACCTCTATCTCACGTCTCAGAATTCAACATGACTTGTTTACATTTTTTTTGAAGACTCTTATCAATTTTTAAAAGCGATTCACAGCCACCCTTAAAATCGTAAGGATTAAATGGTACCATGACAATTTGACCCTCTTAGGTGTAATAGTTCATACTGAAAACATCGTACCTGTGTCTTTACATCATCAATGCGGTCTGACTTTCTTCGGTATTTATAGCGTCCTTAAGTCATTCTATAATGCATTCAATGTTGTGAGGAATCAGGCGCATGCTCAGAATCTTCATAGCAAGGGGTAACCATGTCACATCCGTCTTCTCCGGTATTATACCGGACAATGCGCCTGATCTTTCGTATCGCTTAGTTTCTTTAATCTTATATCATTTTTCTGGCCTCGAGGTTAAAGCATTTCATTTAACGTCCTTCAAAACGTGAAAAGTAGCCCCACTCTATCTCATTCTTTCTATGCCAAAATTATAGATGACCTTACCTCTCCTTACTATCATCACTATCACGACTCTTTATCATCATTATCATTAATTATCACCATCATAATTAATTATCATCATCTCATTAGTCATCATCATCATCATTATTTTAATCATGTCTCTTAGCCGCGCGTAGATAGCCATAGGTGCATTTTGCTAGCATCTATCACGATCTTTCACTTCTGACGATCACAAGGGGCTCTTGTAGTATATGGTCAGCGGCATGAGTCCATTTCCAATGTTTGTTAACAAAGATGCATATGTCCTGGGAATCCTCTCTCACTTTTCTGAGTAACCTGTCTATGGATAATAGTATCGGCTAGGTGCAACTCGTTGTCGTGGAGTGTGATTTTTCCAAACCATTCTAGCGTACCTCTCTTCATCGTCGACAGGAGTGTTTCATGGCTTTAAGCTTATTGCATTATTTCATCTTGTCGAGTGTTAGGGTTAGGGTTAGGGTTAGACGGTCTTATGGGCTGTATATAGTACATGTAGAAGCTTTCTGAAGCACTTCATTTGGAAGGAACAAATTATCTATTCTGATTCTGTATGGATCGTCCCGGATTTGCAACCGTATGCCATAGTTGATACAACAAATTTTCTGATAGACCCTAGATTCGTCTGAAATTTGATAGATTTGTTTCGCCAGATAATACTCAGCAAATGCTTAGGTTAGGAGAAATAGGGAAAAGCACAGCATATCTATGAAACAAATCACTCTACGTTTCCATTCATACAGACCATTCGGGCTGAGTAGCTCTTGAAACGAATGCAACGTCGGTTCGGAAAGGGACGTTGGGGGTTGCAAATGTCAAAATATGGACACTCCAGAAGTAAATGTTGCCTGCAATGATCTACGTTGTTATTTACTATCAGGAAATGCCTGCCTTGTCATTAACGCCTCACAAATGGTTTGCTTTATTCTTAAGTGTTTTCACTCCTTGTTAAAATTGGTAATCAGGCTAAAAAGGGAATAGGTCTCATTCAGCAAACCCAAGCCGTCTATAACATTATATCTCGTCACAACTTAGCACTGAAATGTTCATCGGTATATAACCTGGTGATAGGTCACATGACTCGGTTCCTTTACAACACACCTATTAGTTACGCAACCACGGTCTTGTAGAAAATAAACAGGCGAAATTCTCTAACTTAAATCAATAAAACTAAATTACTAACTTACACATATTAGCGAGGCGTCATTTGATTGCATTTTTGTAGTTAGAAAGTGCTGTTTGTACAACAATAAGCTTCGTAAAATTTGACAGTTATTTTTGATGTTCGCTGCTTTTAATCATGTTATCTAAGGATGGTCAAGGATCTCGTATCCATATTTAATTAAATATGAAGACACAAGAATTCTTAAATATTATACTTAGTTTTTTTAACAATGTCAAGCTCTCTTTATATGTTCATATTTTATCGTAATGATAATAACAGCATTCCACGAGGCTATAGGTACGCTCATCCTAGCACATTCCGCATTTTAGACTCGCACATGTTTGAAACTAGACATGTTCAAGTCCTTAATACCCAACCAAAGTCTTCTACATTTAAAGGTATTGAAAATTTTTAGGTTTGTATTGTTTCTGATATTCCTTTTATAATACGTTACTTACCATAGAGGATTTAAAGCGTCGGTAGATTTTTGCATTGTTAATTTCCAGTGGAAGAGATTGGACCAAAGTATTGCGATTCTATCGCTACCTACTCCCAAAACAGACTACTATGCTATTTCCTCAGTTTGCGGACTCTGTAGACGGTCAATTATTCAGTTTCTTAGTTGGTCAACACTGACACTGATCAAGTTACACATATCAAATTGACATACTATTCTTCAGTTCCAAAACAAAAGGCTACAGAGATACTACAAGCAAATATATTTAACTGTCAGGCTCCAACCAATTAGATTCATGAAGAATTGGGACAATGACTGAAGGCTTTCGGTTGAAAACCTGAAGTTGGAAGTATTACAGAACTTGAACCGTATCCAGACTCGGGATTACCAGGAGGGGAGGGGGTATAATAGACGAGTGGCTACTTACAGATAATAACTGAGGAAATATTTGCACTTTGGGCATAAAGTTTATTGAGAGATTGTTAATCTATCTATCAGCTATAGAAAGATAAAGCCAGTACAAAGTTCATCAGTACCTAAACAGCTTTTAACATTCTACCGTTAAAATACTATTGACTATGAAAACTTGAAATGATTCTATTTCTTGTATTCGCAAAGGAAAGAATGCAAGTAAAAGACCTATTTAACATGTAAGAAAGATGACTTCATTTTCACGAATAAATGTAGAAAAAAACCCAAAAGTGTTGATATCAGCAGAGGTTTTGTGTTCTTGTATTCATTGTTGGTAGAAAGTTTTATGGCTTCATTATTGACACACTTTACAGTAAATTGTTGAAAACTCAAGTTATTATAAGCTTAATTAAGATTGTTGAAAATTATATTTCTGGTTATAAATAAAAAATTACTCCAGACGCAAATTTGAGGATAAAGCTTATGTCAAAGTGCTTTTGGATTCTTCAACCTTTAGGGAGGACTACCTCCATTAAAAAGATTTCTTAAGTTTTAGCTGCTTCCAAATTTCGAATGACAGCCTTATTAAAGTGTTGAATATCTTGAAAATACAGGGAAAACAAATTAGGTCTTGGCTGAAAATTGCTTCTGAAACGTTGTGAAAGAATTTAGGTAACGTTGTTTAGGGAAGTCGCTAACGTTGTTAACGGGACTAAATTCTTTTTTTTTTTGATGTCCTTGGTGCTTTAAGTTTAAGAATGATTTTAGCATCACGACCTTCGTTTCACTTTATTATTAAAAAACGTTGTTAAAAATTCAAAATACCAAGAGCAGCAGAATAAAAACAGTTTTGCCTCCCTGGACCCACTTTAAGTCTATTTATGTGTGAAAAAGAGATGATAAAAGATTTTTTCTTTTTTTCTTTAAATTGCAAAGTTTGTAGTGCAGTAATACATTTTCGTCAGTGTTTCCGTGTTGACCCTCAAAAATAAATAAGCAAAACTGGTTCGTTAAATTCTTTTGGTTGTTTTCAAAATTACAAAATTTAAGTGCTGTAACATATTTTTGTCTATGTTCCTGCGTTGGACCACAAAAAATATAAGTAAAACAAATTCTTTAAATTCTTTTGGTTGTTTTTAAAATTAAAAAGTTTTTAGGGCAGTAACACATTTTTGTCTGTGTTCCCGCGTTGAACCCTCAAATATATTTGAAAAAAGATTTCCCTAAGTACACAGACAGTCCTGTAAACTATTAAATTGATACAACATACAAATATGGCAAAGTCCAATTCCTTGTGTAAAATGTAGACAATAAATCTTCGCTTTAAATTGAACGTGAAAAATTTAGATATGTGATGAAGAATCATACATAGAAAAAGTCCTCTGCTGAAGATCTGGTGATCTCAATCCAAGCGTATAATGGAAGACATAAAAATTTTTGATGAGAAGATACAATGAAGGAACAAGAAGAAACATGTAGTTGAAAGATTAATTGAAATGACACATGAATGAAGATGATGAGATGAGCTGATGTAGACACAAGTGATTGAAGTTGAAGATAAACAAACATATGCTGACAGTAGGTGACGAGGTAAACCCACTGAACAGTATGGTGACAAAATATAGTATGTTCATAAGTGCAATAACATATTAGATAAAACATGGAAAGATCTCACCAATCTTGTGGAAGGTAGATCGAGGTGTAACTTGGACGTGAAGTTATTGACGAAATGCTTTTACATTTGAAGTTAAGCTTTTCTTCAGGCTTTAATAGGGAAGTATCTTGCTATGGAGTTGAAGAGGTCTTCAATCCTTTGATAGTTCTCTCATAGTAACTTCTCTGAGCACAGCATAGTACTAGCTCCTCTTCTCTTCTTTCAAAAGCCTCACCCCTTATACAGATTCTATGTAGTCTAAGTACCTGAGTTAATGGTATAGCCATTTTCATGTGTGCAGGGTGGCAGGATCTGTTGTGCAAATAGTGGTGTGTACTAGTGACCAGTGTGAGTACAAAAGAGATCCATCTCTAGTGTACTATCTACTCTGCTAATGTCAATGTCTAGAACTATTAATTTTACTGTGAGATTGCTGAAAACGTAAACTATATAAATTGATGACTATTATCAAATATTTCCTTGAACAGTCTAAGCTACCACTCTCCATGTGTCCATTTAACAAGGCAATCATCTAAAATCAAAAGCTAACTAAAAGTCTAAAGATGGTCCAATGTCTGAGCTAAATTTTGAGAGATACTTCTTGCTTCTTCAGTCTAAAAGGCTCTGAAAATTTGCTGAAATTATGTTGTAAGATTGCAGACCTCCAAGGTAGTTGTCATCAAAGCACTTGTAGAAGTGGTGCTATGCTTATTTTGTCTCTTGTGTTTTCTTTGATGTTGCTGGGAACCATACGTGTGAGAGATTGTACAATATGTTGTTGATATGCTTGGGATGGTGTAGGGAATGAATGGATTCTTTGATCTTCCTTGTTATGTTTATCTCTCTGTCCAGTATCTCACTTTTCCCCAATCACCTGTGTGATCATGTTTCCAACAGTGTTCTGTGATCTTTGTGCCTGTTACCTAAAGGACGTTTGGATCCCCCAATATATGTTGCTGGGCAGTCTTTGTATCTCAATCTGTATACAATGTTGTTGGTTTCTTTCAAAGGAGAAGGGTCCTATGACTTTGATAGTGTCTTGCATAAGGTGGACATGGTCAAGAAGGAACATCAGATGTTATGTTGCTAAAGAATTCTTTTGATGGTTTCACCGGTGTCTTGGATGTAAGGAAGATCTATGTGCTTGACAGGTTCTGTATCCTGTTCATTACTTTATAACTATTGGATTGGAAAACATTATTCTCTAATACTACCCTGGCTAAACTAACTAAAGGGTCTATGCAAACTGCTTTCCATACTGCATACCATGTACTACAATTTGAAACTTCTGGCCTATATACAACGTTACTAAGTCCATGATGAATTTTGAATAGTAGGTAAATCTACTTAATCTAGGCCTATCTAAGTCTATCTGTTATACAAGTTCTTGTATCCCTGATCACTTCTAAGTAGTTCTATGACCTCTTGCACATTTGTGTCTACTATTGCAGCAAAATTGGAATCTACCTTCTCATATGCTACTTCATCTTCTGATTATCTATTTCCCCTCTTGATACAATCTAACTTATCTCATACTACAACTGTGGATCCCTTATCTAGTCTCTTAATGACTATACTTATGGATTTGTTAGAGATTTCAGCTATAATACTAATAATACCAATCCGTATGCCTCATCTACTCTGTGACCATTGCTTCAGAAGGATATAGATTTTCAGTGAAATCACAAAAGGGAAAATTCTTTGTAGGGCATAAAATAAATAATACATTGAATATGTAATGCAACCACTTTCTCATACTTTGATACAACTTCACATGTTGACGTCCACATTGATACTTGTTAAATCTCACTAGGAGCTGCACTTACACAGTCAGAAAAATCATAACCTTTGCATTTGAAAGATTAACAGAAACTGAAAAGTAATATGCAAACATAGAGAGGGAACTTTTAGCATGCATCTTTGTGCTAAACAATTTCAAGCATATTTTTATGTTAAAGGATTCACAATAATTTCAGCTCATTGCCCACTTGATATGAAAAGCCTGATAGCTGCTCCACTTCATCTTCAAGTGAACACATGTCAGTACCATGCGAGAATTTGCTGGCAGCAAATAAACAAGCATATTAAGCATTGTGTGTAGTACTGCCAAAGGTGTCAGACATACTTTGTATCTGAACAAATGCAGTCAATGCAAATAAATACACCATAAGTTATATTCTATGGCACACCACCAGAACAGATTTTCTCTCTCATGATAACGCAACTTACTTAATCATGGTCTCTCTTTTTCCAAGTTTGCCATCATTGAAAGGATGATGTTACAGTAGCACACCACTTTAGTAAATCAAAAGACAAGCCAGCACACAATAAAATGACCACCACTAAAATGCTGAGAGTTTGTAGTTTTGCTTAAGTAACTGTTCTAGATCATTTTCAACAGATGATTACATTGGGGGATGTGCTGATAACTTTTATCCATTTATTTGAAAGTTTCAGTCATTACTATAGGTACCTATTTCATTGTTTCACATGTCAAATGCTTGTAGTTTGTTGGGGTTTGGACAATTTACAGTTACTATGAATAGTAAATGAAACCAATTTTGAAGTCAGTTAATTTAGTTATGATTGGGATAGTACATTAAACATTCACTACATTTATAAAACTGGGGATGTTGTGCTATGCTGTATTACGTTGCATTTATGATGCTTCAACCGCCCTGTCATTAATAAAGCCCAATTCTTCAACAAAGGCTAATTGTACACACTAGTGTAAGGGTGCAGCCGCATCTACACAGTTAACTTCTTTTTTTTACATTGACCATGATTTTTTACATTGACTATGAATACAGTATTTAGTATTAAAATAAAACCAGGCCTTGCCATGAGTAAAATGACTCTCCAGCCCAAAAAAGCTCACATTAACAACCTTGGTCAAGCGTTTTCGCTTTTAAGTAAATCGTCACATTATCAGCAAAACAAAATTGTTGATATTTGTATTTTCACGTGAGCTATTAAATGCTCGGGAAGAGCTGAATTTCCTGAGCATTACGCGAGCGCGAGCGATCGCTCGGGATTCATGGCAAGGCCTGAAAACAGGTGACTTTTCAATAATACCCTTATGCTGGTGTTCTCTGTATGTTGGTGGAAGGTAATTGTATAGATTTTATGAAAGCCCAATTGTATCTCCATAATAAAGGGTGCAAATTAGTAGAATATGAGAGCATTAAGTAAATGTAGTGAGGGAGCTCTCACATTAATATTGCTAAAATAGCATTAACATCACATACAAGTGGCTCCTGTTAATTTATGACGGTGAAAATGTACCTTTAGCCCCAACAATCAATAACAGAACATTGCTCACTGATGTATGTTAAAATGTTTCATGTATGTATGTATGTATGTATGTATGTATGTATGTATGTATGTATGTATGTATGTATGTATGTATGTACTTAACTA
>JAAAKL020009710.1:0-14886 GCA_010016065.2 Carybdea cf. marsupialis auct. non (Linnaeus, 1758)
AAACTGTTGAAATTATCCGCACGAGGGCTTTTTTCAAAGTTCAGATATATTTGCATGTTGGAGAGTTAAAAATGACCACAAACACTTCACAGGCTGACTTCCAAATGTAACAGTGCCAGACAATTTGATACTTGGTGCTGTATTACTGCTATATAATCCCTCAGGTCAGCAGTGGCTGAATTAAAAATCCACAGAAAGTGATGCTTTAATGATCTCCACTTAGTTGAACCAGTGTTATGTCAAATCTTCATCATTAAAGATAGCTAAGTAAGTCGTGAAGTCCGTTAATCAGCACAAAAAATCTCCATTCACACGAGTGTCTTTTATAAAAAGCATGAAATATCTAGAAACAATCCTTTACAAAAATTATTATGAACTACAAGAAATTTACATTGAATTAGAATATAATGGGTACATTTAAGGTACAAGCATTCTGAAATGTGGGTATGCAAATAGTACAAAAAATGTCTATCGCTTTTTAGTGGCCTGACCTTCAGGAAGCTTCTGAAATTGGATATCAACTATCCTCTTACTTAACATGCTAGCTACATTTTCTTTTAGGTAGTCCATAACAAAATCTTGTATGCTGTCGCAATGCATTCCAACTTTTCTGTCAAATTCGGGGTGTGGGGCTACCAGTTTGCTAAGTTCACTTGAAACATTTCTAACTTGTGGACGTTTGTCGTCATCTCTGAAAGTGGGCTCCAGAACACCTCTAGTATTGTGCTCGTCCAAAGTAGTGAAATAGTTGGGCAGGTATTCATTATGCAAATATGACAGATATAAAGGTCACCTGATGTGAGTTACATCATCAGCAAGTAGCACCAATAACTGATACAAATCAGTTTCAGCAATTTTTAATAAAGGTAACGTGAATAAGACAGTTCTTGAAGATGTTAGAATGATGTACAATATCTGATCATAATTGTAAAACTGATTTCATTGAGTCTTCAAATAGATACTTATTGTGATGAAACTTTTTACTGTAGATATCAAAATTGATTGTAATCACATAGGTATATATGTAGGCATACTATTTTATTTTAAATAAAAATTAGGAATATACCATTTGAATTCATCAATTTAGATCATACAAGGAGACTATATATTTGCTTTGTCAAATATCTTTTTGTACTCTCAAATTTATACAATAATAATCCTATGCACATAAGTGTTTTACTCTTAACACCTAGCCTTTCTGCCGATGCCATTTAGTTCATTAATCTCCACTAGAGGAATATATGTGAGGCCGAGGAAGTTATTGTTAAACAGGTGCCCTGTTCAAGGATAAAACCCAAGGAAGACACTAGAAATCTCTCAAAGAATGTCCGTGTTTATATTGACGATGACTTTGCGTCCCTTTGTGACTGCTGGCATTCAGCTTTACATGCAGTTAACTGCACAAGTTACACGGCAGCTAACGCTTATGCATTAACTACAAAGATAGTAATACTTGAGAAAGGAAAGACTGATTACAACAGATGGGTAATCAAGGAACAAACACATCTATAAATTACGAAAGGACTTAACACTTATATACAAAGAAGGCTTCCATGACAGTATACAGAAATCTCTGTCTGTGGAAGGAAGTCACTCGAGTTTCAATAGTTAATTACTCCGATGATTTTTTATAATACCTTTTACTTGATGCGTTTTCTTCAACGGAATATCTTATATATATAATTTGGAGGCACAATGTGGGATCAAGAAAAACATGGTATCAACACAATACACTACCACTCGATAGGTCAAATATTGGGAAATTATACTTCAAATCTTATCTTTAATTTTCCGTGACTTTAAACCTTGAAATAGTAAACAACTCAAATCTTTTACTAGTTCAGAAGCCGTAGCCAGCTAAGAACGCTACCAAATGTCGATCATGTGTCTACAGGTTCCGTTCACCTTCCAATGTATTTCCAATGTCTTTCTCATGTTTTTGAGTTGAATTAGCACGAATAACATAAATGGCCGTGTTACGAAAGAGTAAAAGCCAATCCCAAGACAGACAGCAAAACTCTAACTGAGGAGTAAGTGACCTAATAAGCTCTTTCGCACAGCTATACAACATGAAGCTTGAGCTGCTTGGGCTAGCGATACCTTATAACACTGCCAAAACACTTGGTTTAAGCAAGAACAAATCACTCACCATTAAATCCTAACTGATCTGTGATATTTTAATGTCCTGTTGTTTTTGTCATATAGAACTTGAACTCTTTCGACTCTAATGTTCAACACATCGGTTCTGCCTTCCTCCATCTTGGATAGTCTTTATGTTCTGTGATTGGCTGAGCCAGAACGATATCGTTGGAAAATCGCTCGAGGAGCGATCCCAACGATACGTCTCGTTATCGTTGGTGAGTATCGTTATCGTTTGCGGTGTGACTGCTAATAAGGAAACGGGGGCCAGCGATTTTATTTTATCGTTATCGTTATCGTTATCCTTCCCAGTGTGACCTGGGCTTAACGCTATATACTCTGCATTTGTTGTTGACATAATAACAGTCTTATTGTTTTCCAGAGCACTATGAAATAGCTCCATTGCTGTGTCTCTTTCAAAGTCTGCATCACTATATCCATGTAATGACTCTCTTCCAGTTCTGTAAGTAAGATTCGCACTTATGGCTCCTGTTAAGTATTCGAATATTATCTTCATCGTACTGCTGTTAGGTGATGTTAGTTTGTCTGTAACAACATCTTGCTGAATCAGGCTATAAACTGTATAACTGGTCTTGATCCTAGCGAGCAATACATCATGCTACCAACCCTAGACTGACAATGCTTGATATCAACAAGTTGTGCTGTTTCGTCATCACGATGCCTTTGGAGGCAAACTGATGGATCAGATGGCGTTGAATATACTTTGATCTTTTCCATACCATATGTCTTCAAAATAGTCCTTATGTAAGTTTCTTGTAACAAACTGATTTCTACATTTGTGTGCTTCATCACTTTGATTACAAGTAGATGATGAATTTCACTCGTATCACTCTTCTTGAAACTAGACCCCTACTTTTTAATTAACCTTTGACAGTTTGTACATAGATTTTCCGGCAGTCAATGTGTCATCTAAGTAGGTTATTACTTACGTGGCCTTTTCTTGATGTAAAGACATGGAACTTTGATGCTTTAATTAAAACCAATCTCCTTCAAATAATCATGGCACTTTATATTCTATTGACGTGGCCACTGCTTTAATCCATACAAGGAACGATTTACTTTACACAGCCAGTCACCCTTGCCTTTAACCCCGTGCATGGTTGCTGTTTCATGTAAATTTTTTCCTTTACTTCATCGTTGTGAAACGCAGTCTTTACACCCATCTGATAAGCGTGCGTATTTTTTTTTCTGCTACGGCTTTGACTGTTGGCAATGTGTGCAGTCGTGCAACTGCAGCAATGGTTTTAAAATAGTCCATGCCATATTTTTGAGAGAAACATCTAGTTAATAGCCTTACTATGTATCGATTTACGTGATCATGTTGATGACGCTTACTTTTAAAACTCCATTTGCAATTCATTAAATTATGCGGACTTGTTAAGAAATTTACTAATTTACAAGTTGCCATTTTGTCAAGTGAATTCAGCTCTTTCTTTATAGCCTTTCCCAATTAAATTTCTTCAAGACGCGTCATGGCTTTATCTACTGTCTTAGGCTCATGTTCCTTAACAATGTGCAATAGCACTTGTAAACGACGATAAAATAGTCATGTCACAGTCCAATACAATCATTTTCTGTGGTGTATCAATAAAATGAAATCCAAAACATCATTCTGTGCTCCGAAATCGAGGAGCACGTCGTGGAGGCTTATTACACATTCGAGTACTCTCTGGTGACTGAATCGTCTCCGAATAGGCCCGAAAAAATCCTAGAGTGTAAATCAGCCTAAAGAGAGAAGCAGCCCGCTTAACTAGGCGAGCCTTGCCATGTAACAGTACCCTAAAGTTAATAGTTGCAAATTATCGGGGAACCATGGCCCTATGCCCCCCTCGTGCTACGGCCATGTAAGATCTCTGTTTCAACCTATCTTGTCGAGAGGCTGAGTATCCCCCGTGTTGGCTTTTCTTGAATAACTTTTTTGGTCAAAGCTGAGAAATCTTTCAAATGCGAGGAAGGGATTGTTTGTTTTAAGAGAGTACTCGAGCTATAAGATATTTCCTTAAGTGTATACACGATACGATAGGGATGGAGTTTAGGAGCCAATTGTAACAAAAGTAAGGATCGAAAGGTGAAGGCGTGTTTTGTAAAAAATTCCATTATCAACACATGGCACCAATATCACACCATACCTGTATTGATTCTGTTATTTGGATTGTTTCAATGTGTGTTTGGTAGCTGGTGTTGATAAAAGCTGCGTCAACATTTTCTATAGGCTATACAAATAAGGCCAGTCCATGCAAAACCAGAATGATGCAACCACCACCTTTTACTTCACTTTTTAGAGAGGGAGCTAATTGTGCTCTTAAAAGCCTCGTACGCATAGAGTTAAGTTATCTTCTCGTGTTTTAAAAGCGTTGAAGTATCCGAAAAGGAAAACAATTCAGAAGTAGGAAACCGTGTGATCGGGAAAGAAGCTAGGAAAACTCTTCAATCGTTACTCATGAATATGTTTAAATTATTACCAAGAATTAGTTTTTTTAGAAACCTGGAGAACTTTGGAAAGTTGATATTTAGGTGTTCGTTAGTCGGAAAAGAGGTAGACACGTTGTGACAAAATGTTGAAAAGAATTGTAGGTTTCATTTTTAAGGTCAAGGAAATTCTGATCATGGCATGTTGGTAAGTAAGATATGTCGCACGACATACCACAGAATACATTTTTGAAGCTCTTGATAGCTTGAAGTATAATGTATTTACAAAGCAATGATGCCCTTGTCAACTAGCCCCCGCTTTTCTTACCCTACATTATCTAGATACTTTCTGTCCTCGAATGATTTTTTAAGTTTAAGACATTCAGTTCTGGCTTGACCAACCCAAGTTTTGTTTTGATAATTCCTCAAATGTATCATGTAATATAAATCTAAAATTACATATCTATACACGTTGCCTATTATTCCACAAAGCATCACCAAAAAAATGCGTCCTTGCTGAAACGGTGTCTTATTTGTGAATCTAGTTAGTATCATAGCAACCAAGTAACTTTTTTCTCCCGCAAAGTTGGCCTCAAAGGACCAACCATCAGCTTGCAAAATGAGTTGCTGCTAGAAAATGATTCGTATATTGTTGTTTCATCTGAATCATGGATCAACATGACAAATCGTATGCGCTTTCAAGTCTTAAAGAGACATTTTATGCCTAACTCTAGTTTTATATTTCCTCAAAAGATATTGCACAAGTGTTCTCGTCTTTGATACATTGAGTATGTGTGGCACTGCCTCACGTAAGTCGCCTTTTATGGTTAAAGGTTACTCTCATTGGAACAATACACTGGAAATAGAGCAGAGTCATCGAGACACAATCTATCACCAAGATGCTGTTCAAACTGCTCTTGGAGTATTTAAGCGTTTTGTAGCACTTAAAAATACCATTCCAAAGCATGTTGATGACACCCGTAAAACGCGACTGAAAACATACCCTATGATTATGGAGTGCATTGTTTGCCCATTATATAATAACCAAAGTGGTAATAATTGTGAATTGAGTCTCGCTAATCTTGTCATTAGCGATGGAAAGACATAAGTGCTCAGAAAACTTTGCTTTCCACATGTGCAGATAATTTTAGCTTCATAGTTTATTCATTCATTGTTTAAGTAAGGCACAGCTATTGCTTGCTATGGTAAGCACTGCATTTCATCACTATAAACCATGTGCGTACAAAATACGATCGACTTCGGAGGCGTTTTTGTGTGCTCCCAGGGAACTCGTTGCACTGGTCCTATTGCATTAGCATGCTGCTTTTAAGTTACATCAACAATAGAAGAACAATCCACAACGTAGACAGCACAAAGTCAATATGTAAGTATACATGTGTCTCTCGCTAACTTGCTCACCAACAAAGTCATGCAGTTTAAAAACATCCTCTTTTTGTCATAACGAAATCAGTTATAAAACACTATCCGAAGAGATAATTCTGTCTGCAATATCGGTAAGAGCATTTGACTAGCGTTTGTAAATAAACACTAGACTTATATTAAGCTGAGAAAACTTGAAAGATGTACCATTTAGAATGAAGATGAAACCTGTAGATTCAAATGTCTATGCAAACTCAAGTTGGCCTAAGCTTTCATTTCCCTGTAAAGAAAAGTAGATTTTGTCGTAGTTTCACGACCAAGAGATTCGTGTGAGAGTGAGGGAACCAGGGGAATAGGGTGCGTTATCAATGGAATTCATCTACCACGATCACCATGGTGACGTATTTTTCTTTTTTTAAGGCGTATATAGGAATGATGTTCTTACCCTGAGAAATTAAAATATCATCGGACCTTTGATAGGCAAAGAGTCCATATGAAACCTTGATAAACATAGTTGGATGACTATACGCTTCGAGTTGTTTTTCTGGTTTATGTATAATAACGTCCAAAACAAATTTTATGCAGATCCTATTATATTTCTTGAACAAATTCATTTAATTTTATGCTTTGCGGGAATGGGGCTGATAAGCGGCATTTTTATGACTCTCCAACAAACGTTTTATCCCATTTCCCCGAAAGAAATTAAGAAACTTTCTGACGTTTGCTTGTGTGTCTATCATAAAAACAGCAGTATTTTGAAGTAACTATTTGCCCCATATTCTCCAAATTTACGTTGGAAAAGTTGTAATCTGTTCGTAATCGATGAAAAACGGAACTGCACACCAAGATTTTCAGATTTAAATTGTTTATGTCAGCAAAGGTTTCTTAAATTTAGAAGCAAATAATTCCACAATTCCTGTTGTTTTTGCTTTTTTTGATACAAGGGAAAGAATTTAAAATGCTTACTGTCAGAAATTAGTCAAATTTGAAGGAAAAACTGAAAATGACACCAAATCATGCCACAATATCAGGATGACTTGAGTTGAGTTGCAGTTGTAAAGCGCTGAGAGACGAAGGATTTACTGCTTCATGCTTATAAAAATTCATGAGAAACTAAAGGAGAAAGTGACATTTGATATCCTTCAGCTACTAAAATACTAGTTAAGTGCTGCGTTATATACAGCTTGAATTGTGTAAATACAGATGATAAGCTGATACAAGTTAGCTTTCATATCAAGACGACTTGCAAACACAAAATAATGACTACCTTGAGACTATTGTTATGATCGTAACCTCTGCCACGGTTGACTTCTAGCTATTTAAAAGCATGTCGTGGGGCTGAAAACGCATTTCCCAAGCGGGAAAATAACTTATCACCTTTTCACTAAGGTGTACCTCCCGTAGTAAGAAATTTTTAAAATATTTTGTTCCTTTTGTTTCAAGGAATCGATCTGTCACATTAGGTGTGGTCTCTCTATAGTTTTCCTTAGTTATACGTGATTCTTTCACGAAATTTTTCCACAACGAGACAATTTTTGACGTCATAAGGAACAACTCTGACGTCATATGGAACAGGAAGGTTGAGCTGTTGATGTTGAAAAATTCAAAACGAATGAATTATGTCGGCGTCCACTAGTGCAGTTTTGAGCTCTTTTACACGGTTTTACTGGAAGTACATTTAACGTACGGCAAAAAAATTGATGTAGGCTTTTTAGGTCAGTTCAATAAGCAAAATACTTAAAACGGTCTGACCATTGGAGGTACACTTTAAGGTAAAAAGCTAGGAATATAGAGCCTCTGGCCCTCAAGATTGCAACATATAGGTTCATAGAAGAACTTTCAAAGTGATTATAGTGAACATTAACGACCTTGGAGAAGAGGAGTTAAATTTTTATTAATAGCATCATATCAAAGAAGATTGTAAACATTTGTTGATTTGCTTTATGACTCGACCCAGACTGTACATCGAACAAGGATAATCGCAAAAATTTAGTCTAGACAGGCCTTATCCTATCTAAATAGGGAGGCTAGGAATTCTATATTTTATCTGAAATCTCATGAACGAGTTACTGAATCTCTTTGAAACTTTTTTAATTTTCATTAAATTCATCACAGATTATTTACAAACAAACAATTCCAAATCTTTCAAATCTAAACAAATTAGACTTAGTTCACATTTTATAGGTAAACTATTGGTTTTCATACTTTGTTTAGGCATAGGCATAGGCATAGGCATAGGCATTGGCATTGGCATAGGCATTGGCATTGGCATAGGCGACAGCCAGAATGATTGTTCTATAAGGATGTGCAAAAGAGGGGAAAATTCATGACAGAGTATGTATCTGTATCAAATACATAGATTATATATTTATCAAATACTCGCAAGTTGCACCACCAGCGGCTCCACCATATAACCATATGGTTCCCTCAGATGATTTTTAAGAAAGTATTGTTTTGTGTAGATACACTGTAGTATAAAGGAGCCGCATATGTATGTGTCTATCTGTCTGCCTGTCTGTGAGTTTATCTGTCAATTTCTCTTTTGTAAACCATCGTTCTAATCAACCTGAAACTTTGCTTCCAAATGCAACGTGACCCGTAAGTGTCCTCGTCGGGGTAGGGGAGAGCCTGGGGGTTGCCAAGAGGGAGCATGGAGTAGGCAGATTTTTGGAAACCTAATCAGTTACAGTGGACGTCATTAAAGATCATTCTTCTGTAACAGTCAAAGTTTAAGGTACTCACCAGAATTTGATTTTGTACATGCTATTCGTGGGCCAAAGTTTGGGAATTCGGCACTTTCATCGCAGATTATAGAATCTGTTTTTCTATGATTAGCGAAAAAGGGAGCTTTGAAAAAGGTCAATAAATCTCTGATATATTATGTCTTGATGAAGATATATGAAGGCATTTTAAGCATTATGATGATCCGCTTTAACGTCGTTCCCCTCACTTTATAAGGGGATACGATGGTGTCCATGTACATGGGACTTTTATCATTGTAAAACACTTTAAATGGGCCGTCAAATAAACCACAGAGGCTGATATTTACTGATATGGTTAACAATAGTAATACCACGCAAACATACAATTTGCTGGATTCTAGGTATAAACGGTCCCCTACAGATCTCGTAAGCTTTCACTGGCCATTTTATTATTTCTGATAGTAAAGAAATCCTACTGACTGAACTGTAACCCGTCGGTAAAGTCAGGGGTGTCTTAATAGATAAAAGACTTAATCAGAAAAATAGTAGTTCTTCTTGTTGTCAGCTTGCCCCTCTCACCCAAAAGCACCAGCCGCCCCTGTCTATTAAGGATTTTTTTTAAAAAAAATTGACAGTAGATTAAAAATCTATACAACAAGGCCTGCATTTTATCTTGTTTTAAGTTTGTTGTTTAAGGTCACAGTACTGTTTCTTTTGAACTTAATAGCTGCATAATTTACTGTTAGGATAATGCCAGTTTCCCTTTTCTTTCACCAATTGACATAAATTTATAGATTATGATAAAGGGAATGAACAACTAGGGATCAAACACGTTAAATTATTATCTACAGAAATCCATTGATTTGAATCATTGACAGCCTTTATAAATTTTTTACCTTAATATATCTCGGTAGGAAAAAATCTCGCAAAAATAAATAGGGATCTTTTTTATTGAGGATATAGTGCCCACTGCAGCTTTGTTTCTGCTTTTATGCGGTTTCATTTAACGTAACCAAAGTACTTGTCATTTATAAGGTCTTTTCTTACTGTTTAAAAGTGAATAGTTATTATTATACACAGAAATTAAGAAAGAAGAACCAGGAGTCCTTGTTTTCAGATTTTAGCCGTCTAAGCCGTCCGAGATTGAATCTTCAGCAAGCAAGCTTATGATGTTTTCTGGTAATTGTTTTCTGGCTGATCATGTCCCCTTTTAAACACAATTAGGTATTGTTTACAAAACCATGGGTACACGTATCTCTTTCAAACACACTATCAATGAAATAACAGAAAGAAACAGGAACCTTTCCAGCTTAAATGAAAGGCCCGTTGAAATCTAGTTTCGGTGCAGAGCTGGCAAGAACGAAGCCATGGGTACACGTATCTCTCTCTTAAACATACTATTGATGCTATGACTTTATCAATCAAGAAAGAAACAGGAAACTTGTCGGCTTATATCAAAGCCCATTGAAATCTAGTTTCGGTGCAGGACAGGCCGTCCTTGGAGCTTGTTGCATCTGAAACGAACGATCCGTATCTTTTTACGTTGTTTATTCTGTTTGCTTTAGCACCTGTCTATTTTAGTCTCGCCTACATGGATATCCTTGGTTAAACCTTACAGAGTGTCTGTTGTGGACTTATTTGATTGATTTTTGGGAGAGTCATTTTATTTACAACCAAAGGGAATGGTGTCGTTTATGTGATGTTTGACCTTGAATAATCGTTGAATGGAATGCGCAATTGTTTATTATAGCAACGTTAAAAATGAAACCCAGGACTTGCTCAGACAGCTGTATGAGAAAAAAGCAGATCAAGGGATTGCTAGAATGCGGTAAATGACACTGGAAAAGAAGATATCAGTCTATACCGGTAATTTTATATTTAGTTGATTAATTAGGACTCTTAGCTTTTACATTGTTTATAAGGAAATCTGCGGCAGAGTCCTTTCTTGAACAACCGCTTCTCGAAGAGGAAGCATAGTGAAATCAGTTAAGCGAACGATTTTAGTCTTTACTAAACGTCAATCAGAATGAGATCATTTAAAATTAGATTCTAGAAAGAGTGTATCGATACACTGGCCCTTCTAGCTAGTTGTACTGTGTTTTTATCTTGTTGTACGCGCTAGTGCAGCAGAATCATGTCGTTTGCGACATACACAGCTGTTAAGAGAAGAGGCTGTAAAAAAGACGTTTTCTAGCTAAACAACCAGTAATGAACTGAAGAAAGTTACGAGTTTAGAGTTCATTAGCTGAATAAAAGTTTAGGTTTTTTGGATGATTTTCCTTAAGCATGAAATCATTTAGTTACTTATTACTTGAAAGGAGGAGAGCATTTACCTGAGTTCAGTAAATCAACATCGATGTCATTTTGAAATATTCTCTGATTGATTATCATATTTTTAGCTTGGCTATCATACTGAACCATCGATCATGTTCTCTCTGACAAAGGCTGTCCAAATCCAGATGCTCAGTTCTACAAGTAGGGGAGCGTCAAGATGAATACATGCTATTACGTTTACGCATTCGGTGTGAGCAGACAAAATTCAAATTGAAGTTAACTACTGTTACTGTAGGTTGCTTATGGTTTCAATAGTTTGAGTATAAAGAACTTATTTCAACAAGCAAACCCCATGGCATTTTGATTGTCATATGTGTTGTTTTAAAATAGAATATTACTCTCTGAAAGTTAGACTAACAAGCTACGTGGTACTAAAAATATGCTGAGAGCATGTTCTTATGATAAAGGAGAGGCCTTTGAAACATTTTAACGTTTCTGAATAGTTGAAGAAAAAAGTTATCTGGTGCCTTATGAACAAAACGTATAAATACGAACTTAGCACCTTTGATAATAAACACAATTGACCTAGATTGATTAGCATCTTCTATGTAGTGTCATGATGATCTTTAATGCTTTGGATGCAGCAAAATGTCTTTCAAGTAGTATTGCTTCTAGTACTTTACCGCGCGCGTCTACACCTACGCCCCGGTACCATTGCTCTTGCAGTTGCAAGGTTATGACACGAAATTTCTTTGCTATAAAATACTACGAGCTGGGGCCGCTGACTAGAAAGAGATACATATAGAATAATTTCATTCGGAACTTACAGAAATCTCTTATTACTAGCATTTTCAAGGCTTAGGACCCACTCGTATTCCTTGTGTTTATTCCTATCGCAACGGGTTTTGAGGAAACAACGTTGTTCTTGTAGAAATCTGAAATTTTCATGGTGGCTTACAACTTAAAAAATCAGAAAAAAACCTATAAATTTCCTCTTTGACAACATACCAAGCCTTGATTGAAAAGGTTAAAAAGCTGCCATGGTCTGTGATAGCATTCTAACCTGTCAAATTTTTGGTAGCTTTTATTGATGTCATTCCCTTTTCCCTGGAAGGCCCAAATCTAGTAGAATATCTGTAAGGACAGTTTTCTAAGGTTTCTTTTCACATTTGATTTATATTCATAAGCTGCCGATTACATGTGACTCTAAGCAAGAAATTTATTTTAATCCTATTATCATAAAGACGTTATCATGAAGACGTTTACAGTGACAAGAAAGGGAAAACTACATTGCATTTGCTATGATGTAATATGGTCATACTTTTTCTTTTCCACCTTCTTTAAAATCTAGAAACAAAAATATATGTTTTACAAATGGAAATGACTGAAAGCATTGGACTCTAGACAGTTACAGTTTAAAATTTGATATCTTGATAGTTATCGTATGTCAAAACATTGAGCTTTATATAACAGGTTATAGCGATCAGAATGACGTCAGTACTAAAATCTTTGTATCAGCATCGAAGTATTGTGAAAAACGACGAATAAAAATTGTTTGGGAGCACTTAATTTCTGTTCTACGTATCTTCCTTAAATTTTAAAATATTTCATCATCGCATCTCTATGAAATAGGGTGTCGCAATAAAATTTAATAACCAAATCGTATATGAATTTGTGCCTTGAAGCTTTTCAGGTTGGAGAAAATTGCAAAAGATACACGAATACGATAGGAGTCAATCTTATGCTATTTTTTTACTTTTTCTCTGTTGTCTCCTGTAGACAAACAGAGATAGTGATATGGAAAGAGTGCAAGCCTAATCAAGAAAGACTAGTGTTATTTTACGGTAAACAGATTGGTATTTGGACAACGTGATATTCAACAGCTCATCGATGTCGATATGCAAAATGCGTAAGCAGCTATGGATATGTGCGATTGTTGGATTCCTTTGCTTTTTACCCAATGGACGGGCAATGTCATGTAAGTGCTGTTAGTAAATGTCATATAATTAAAGGTAGAGTTAATTACTTAAGGTTAAGACCATTGAGTCATTTGGGATTTGAAAACAGATCTCTTCGATACATTAGTAACCTCCTTTAAATAAAATACCCATTTATGAATTCATAAACTTTGTTCTAGTTTTAAATAAATGTTTTGACTGGCACTGTCACAATTTGGGCGGCATACTTGCTTTTTGGTAGCATTCAAAAATGGTATATTAACCGTGCAAGTATATAAAAGGCAAAATATGGAAGAAAAATAAGCGCCTTAATCTTAAGTCTAAAAATGGGCAAGGGGAAGTTTGTAAGGGCTCAAGGAACTTTTATTTCCAAAAAAATAGTTAAAACATCTCATATTTATATGAATTTCTGTAGATTAATAACAGAATCAATAAATTCTCTATTCTTAGTTAAATTATATAAGAATATTGGATAAGCCAGATGAGCTGTGTCATTGAATTCGTCTGTGAGGCCATTGTTCAAAGGCCATCGTTCAAAGGCCATTGCCACTTCTTTGAAATAAATGACCAAAAGTATTGTGAGATTTATTTACAGTTTCTAAAATGCCAATAGATTATGAAATTATAACAAATTTTGGGCACAAAATAATATTAAAGCTTGGCACGAGCTATGGTATTACTATTTAAAATAAGAGTATAATACCAAATTTGGTAATGGCATGTCGGTATTTCTGAACAAGCGATTTGATCAAGTAACCCTGATTTGGTCATAGACAGTCCATCTCAGAACATCGGTATGACTTCTATCTTCCCCTCCAACACAAACACTCATATTGAATAATGAGCGCATACAAAGTTTTGTCTATGATTTTTACCAGGCATGAAATTGTACACGTATTCAGTAATTCAAGGATAGTTGTATTTAGAAGAACAAAAAGAAATGTTTCAGATCTTCCGAGGTAATGGTAAGTTATCTATCAATACCTATGATTATGACAAAAATTAGTTAGGGATCGTTTTACTTCTGTTAGACGTAGCTTCTCCTTGCTATGACGAGATGATAGTTCTCCTTTGTAATCAAGGCTGCTCTATGTTTTTCTGTGTTACAGACATAACACGAGAGTTCCGCAGCATTATATACGAAGGTTTGCAGCAGACGATTTCATGCATAAACAGCACCCTCAAGACACCTTTATACATTCAGATAACTAATACAGGTCATGGCTGTTTGAATCCAACCACTAATGTTTCGCTCACCCAACGACCCTTAGCATGGCCTAAATTGATCAAGTACTGTAGTGCTCGAAGACACTGCATATTTCTAGATGTAAGAACTGCAAGTTTGCCTTGTAATGGTAGCAAGTACTATCGAGACTACAGCTGGAGGTGTGTCAGTGGTAAGAGGAAATATTAATTACGTTGTTCAAGTTATTTGTCTGCATGTTTTTCGTGAATCTGAACGAAAGATCAAAGAAGGTTTTATCTAATAATAATAATATATCGTAAAGTTAAAAACGTAAAAGAACTGATCTGTTCTACTTTTAAACTCCAAATCAATGCATGGTTAATTTGGACCGTCCACATTTAATGAAGTAACTGCCTATTTTAAACGCGAACGTTTTTAATCATTACAACTTTTAAAAACTCCATTCGCTAATTGTAATCATCAATTTAGGCAGTTTCTATTATCCCTTATGTACATTCTTTCTTGCACTATGCAAGTTTAACAATATTTTGTCTCGTTGATGCTAGGTATATTTGCCCTGCAACTGACTCTCTTAAAGTGGATTTTGTCGAACTTCATCTATCATCTGATGACTAATTCTTTAATACCATAAATTGAAAACTAAAGCCCTGCAATGCGGAGGAAATGTGTGATGTCACGATTTTGAAATTGTTTAAAGTTTGGAAAAAATACTCAATTTTCATGTTGCCCTATTAGTAAGAATGTCAATGGTCAAAATAGAGAGTTTTGTCCTTTCCCAACACCGAGATATCAGCTT
>JAAAKL020009711.1:0-14885 GCA_010016065.2 Carybdea cf. marsupialis auct. non (Linnaeus, 1758)
AATAGTCATAGATGATTTGATAGACTGTCAGCCTTCTAGTTAGCTAAGCTTTAACACTTTCAGTTCAATAGATGTTACATAGACCATTTGGTTCCTGTTAGAGCCGCCGTGGTCTAGTGGATTAATTCCTAAACTTCAGATCAAGAGGGTTCAAATCCTGGAAGGGCCATTGGTGATGTCAATAAGGACATCCGGTCTTAAAGTGCTCAAGTAAGAAGTCCGATGTATATGGGCACAGTCAAACCCCATATATGGGGAAAAAGACGTTAAACGGACGGGGGAAAAATTATATTCCTGTTATTATTTCCTGTAGAAAAGACAGTGCGGTTACGTGTATCGATATCAACTGTTCCTTTCTACGTACATTACCCAATGATACGCTGAGAATGCCTATCATATCCACCAATACATAACTTACTTGCTTAAAACAGATTTTATGTGCTTTCACATTTTGCAGACGTTTTATTTCCTGATGATGTACATTATCATAAATGCAAACTTTATCCATGCCTATAGTGGTTATATTTCTTTATTTTCTAGGTTGCATTTACAACTAAAATATATCATCCAAATATAAATAGCAATGGAAGCATTTGTTTAGATATTTTAAGGAGCCAGTGGAGTCCTGCACTGACCATTTCTAAAGGTAAATGAATCTGATTTCCCCGTTTCTGTCACATTGTATTACATTTCTTTTACGTTTTAATGGAAATTAACCCAGTTCTTAGCGTTATCACCCTCCCGATTTCGTGGATACAGTTAAACAAACCAGGGCTACCAGAGGATGAGTAGATCCGCAAAAGTTTATGAATGAAGAAGATTTAGTCTTCCTATATTATTACGAAGCCTTGGTTGCGTGTACACCTGTGACTTCGGTTCGTAGCCATGACCTTAATGAACACTTCCAAAGAGCAGGGTTTTTTTGTTTAAAACGCGCCATGGAGATCTGCCCTAATGCTTAAGGTCGCTGGTTTGAATGTTTGAACCGAGTATTGGTACTGCAAAACTTGAATATAGATAAAGAGATTGCGAATTTCATTTTGTCTAAACTTTTTGATCGATACTCTTCAGGACATTACGTAAATACTGAGCCAGAATGCAAATTAGAATTGGCTACATAGCAAAATTACGAAGAGTGCGTAGTACAAAGGAAATAATATCAAGTAGTTAAACATCAACAAATAAATAACTACATAATAAGTTAAAACCAAAAAACACATGGTTCATGAAAAACGATTGAAAATACAGTGTTAATGACAACATTTAATACGAAAACACGCAACAATAAACAAAAGCTACAATTAAGAAATGGTAAGAAATTAAAGCAATGAAAAATTGAAAACATAAAAATATAATTCCTTTTGTCGTCAAACTGACGGTTTAAGGGACAGCCTCCAGAGCACGAAGATGGAGCTCTGTCCTCGTCCTATGTAAGATGGTAAATCTACCATCGTTGTTTTCGTCAACACAGTCTTTATTAAACAGAAAGTGGAGTGCAATGGCTGACTCAATTTTGTCCGGAATATAAGAAATGACATGACGCTCACGGCTAGGTTGACGGCGCTCGGGGTTCTTACAATTCTGTACAACAAGTGGAATGTGTGCGCACTATCCTCCTTTCCAATCTTTGTGTAGTTCTACCTACGTATTGCTACCCGCAGCTACACATAAACGAATAAACAACGTTGCAATGTTTCGATATTCTGTATTTTCTTTCACTGTTAAAGTAGTGGAGTTAATTTTCTTCTTGGAACAGTTTTGAACCGGAACAATGACGTCGTGATCATTTAGGATCCCCAGCACTGATCTATAAAAAGGAACTTGATCGAGCTTCCTGTTGTTTCCAACAGCGAACAAGCGTGGTCACAAATACTAGCCCCCCAAAAGTTAAGTAATAATGTTTATAGACTTGTTTGATGGGGAATAAAACGGCTTTCAACGATTGACCTCGCTTTGAGACGAAAGATACTCGATCCAGTGTGTTTTAGAGGTCAATGAACCAGTTTTGATTCACCCCAGGGGCTGAGCTCTGAATGTCTTCGAGGAAGGGGACAGATTTTCATTTCTGCGGAACTCATGAGTGCAGTCCCTGTTAGAGGAATGTAGCTTGTGAACCAATTTTGTTGCCAAACAAAATGGTAAGAATACTAGGGTGCCGTTTGGGATAAACGGATCCCCGTGTTTGCTTTGCCACGGTCATAGGATATGGTTTTGAAAATTATATGCGAGAAGGTACAAGCATACCTCCCGGATAAGTAGCATCAAACATTTTACAAGTGTAGTGTAAATGGCCTTGATGTCGCTTGACGCCCTTTGATATACCCTCTTTTGGTACTACTCATTCCCTTTCTTTTGTTCCGAGTGTATGTATTTAAAAAATTCCTTTAAGCTATATACACTTTTGATAACTAACGTAACAAGTAAGTGTCAAGCAACTTGAGGTAAGGGTTTAATGTATTAAACAATTTTTTATGTTATGTTTATGTTATGTTTTTTTTTAATTCTGTTCTTTGAAATCTCTGATCTATTAACTTATGAAATCGTTAATAGCTGTTTCCCCCCTCTTACTGCATTATACAATATCCTCATTCTTTTCCCCTCTTACTGCATTATACAGTATCCTCATTCCTTTCCCCTCTTACTGCATTATACAATATCCTCATTCTTTTCCCCTCTTACTGCATTATACAATATCCTCATTCTTTTCCCCTCTTACTGCATTATACAATATCCTCATTCCTTTCCCCTCTTACTGCATTATACAATATCCTCATTCTTTTTCGCCCGGGGACATGGGGACAGTGAGACAACGAAGTGTAAATTTACCGATTATAAAGCAGTCCCAGCACTAATAGAAACTATGGGAAAATTTAGTAATAGTCAAAGTTTATTATTTGAGTCAACTCCTTATTTCTTCTACCAAAAAGATAGGGAGAGAGATATAAGACCACTTTCGTAAGTTGATCAAGGACTACATAGTAATAGTGAGGTATTTAAGTTGCCCTTTTATCTCGTGGTGAGAATGTGTGCAAATTCCTACTGGTGAAACCATATTCCTTTTATTCTTTTTAGTTCTATTATCGATTTGCGCTCTGTTAACGGATCCCAACCCAGACGATCCACTTGTCCCCGAAATTGCCCGCATATTTAAAACAGACAGAAGAAAATACAATGACCTGGCCAAGGAGTGGACACATAAATATGCAATGTAAATATGACTTTATATTGGCAAGGCAATGTAAACAGCAGTAGTCATGTATTGGGATTGGCCCTCAGGCTGGCACTTTCGACTCTTTACTGTTGCTGGCAGCATCCAGTGGAATGGATAATGAAGAAGACCCATGTTAACTCTTGAACGTATGAAGGAACGCATTATCTGTTTTGTTTCAAATAAAAGAAGTAGCCATTCTGTTGCAATGTCAGAGCTTACAGCCAATACCTGAACAAAAACTAGAACTATTTTGACGAGTTAGAATACAGTTGCAGACGCGGCAAACGTTACGCTGCGGTCTTAAGTTGTTTACATTATCGTCTTTATCATGTCAGCAGGGTGCAGTCAATGGTTACTATTATCTATGAATTTTGTTTCGGTATGCTATGCATTTTTCTACCTCCCTGCCGGTTCGCAGTGGACTGTTTATTCTACTGTATGCAGTAAGTAGCGTGTATTCGTGCCTGAGGGGCGGAACATGACCATTTCTTTCCGTTGCACTATTGTAAATACAACGCTCAGGTTTATACGTATCGCATTTGAGGAGCAGTATTTTTACGGTAGCCTCGGTTTAGCTTTGTGTACAAAGTGCCCGTGTCTAGGTTCTTACCACATACCGTTATTGCTCGGTTTATGTCCTCGATGTTTATAGGTGTGACTTCGAGTTACCGTTGCAGTCTCTTTGCAAAATCATGGAAATCATATTTCGTGCTTTCCTTCGTGACTAGTATATAAGTCAGATAACGCACAAAACAGTAGCCCCCACCCCTTTATTCTGAACACTGCTTTATTAAAACGCTATGATTACTAAAATTGGTGAGCTAGCGTCCGTAGAGAAACACGTCGTCGATAGTATGCGCGCTTCTTGACGAATGTCCTTTCCAAATAGGTACAAAGTTTTAACTAGTCACCTATAAGAGTGCCCCTTGAATACCTTGCACTCACTGGAAGCTCGTTCTCTTTCGGGATTCCCTGTTCTTGATTGAAAGTACAGTGTTTGTGGTAATACCTCTAATTTCTATGTATTTCCATCTTGACAAATGTAAATAACAAATCAAACGTAGCATGTCTCAAGGGAAGGAACCACTAAACAAACCATTCCTTTCGAAAACAAGTGTTACAGACATGCTCCATCTACATACAAAGGCAAAGAATACTCTTATTTGAGACACAAAAACCAATTGATCACCTTTTGGGCGCATGAACTGGTATTATTTCCCTTTGAAATAGCATCTTATCGTAAATGTTGGGCGATGGCTAAATCGAGCATTATGGTAAGGCGGAGTTGCATTTGCCCTGTTGTTTTTCGGGATGTGTATCGGGCATTCTATTTTCAGAAAAGTTATGCTTCGTATTTAGTGTTCCCGGCTTGATAGACCTCCTTGAACACGGTCGTTTTCCGTAGTGTTAGTATTATTAGTGTGTATTGTGCATATCAGGGGAAGTTGGACTTCGATGGTGCGGAAACTGGTACAGGAGTGAGAACCTCGGAAGTATACGTCTATAAGCCGCGTTTGATAAGCGTTCCATACCGTAATACACACAGGAGCTAATGCTACCATGTACAGTACCCCCTTATAGGTGTTATAGTTCGTTAGGTGTGATACAAACGTTTTGTAGCCGTATGAGACCATACTATCAGCTATTGCTTGGTGCAGTGGTTCCCGTGCTGCATACTATTGATAAATGGGTGTCACATATCTCTCCAACATGGTTATTATCGTTAGATTTATGGGTCTCCAAGAAGAGATGGAAGGGTCTCCCAAGAAGAGACGCGGGTTGGTTGAGATCTATACCACCGTTATGGTCTATACTATCGGCCACTTAATAGTGGTAGGTTCTTAGAAACTGTAAACTGCAGGGCCCATAACCTGTCAAGAATGGTGTTACGGCAAATTGAAACCGTTGTAACGTGAAAATAGTGTACATGTGGACTCCTTAAGAGATCTAAAAGCATGAAGGAAAAGTTATGTCGAGTGTCGTCATACATGGTGAGTACAGTAGGTGACAGGTTTGTTAAGGAGATGATGACTTCGGAGACAAACTAGAGTTTGCCGGTGTTACATTACTCAGAACTGTCTTTTTAATCACAGGGGTAACAAAGAAGAAATATGGGTTAGTTTCATTCTTAAGTATTGGGCTATATATTTGCAGTATACACCATAGTTTGGCGATATCGAGTGCTACTTATAATGTCAACACACAAACGTTTCTACTGTGGCGTTCATTTCAAGTAATTTACGTATTTTAACGGTCGTATGATGCCTATGTCTACGGCAACGGTTCTTGACCTTTTTCAACGTTGTCCGCCCTCCACCACTCTTACAACCAATACCAAAAAAATCGGAGATTTTGCTTGCGCGCTCAGAGATTCTCCCATAGCAACTTACGCATAACCTCCATTCTTGGACGAAAGACCGTCTGCCAGTAGTAGGGCGGCACATTTGCTATGTACGACATAACTATTAGAAAGGCCTCACGTATATTGTTAAGCAGTAGGAGATCGTCAGTCATGCGACAGTAGGGCTGAGCCATGACGCTGTGAGTGTGTGACATTCATAACTCATCTCTTACGGTATTCGTCACATTTAGGAACACTTTAGAAGGCCGTCTGCTGTTTACAAGTGGTAATTTTAAATTGCAAAGACGGGTATAAGTAACGTGATGTGGTTCGGATTCGATTCGATCGTTTTGAATTCGAGCTCGATTTTGATGCTGAAGTAGATGTTGGTGTAGGTATGTGCTGTATTGCTGAAAATTCAACTATTCTAACACAGAAAATGACACATATTAGTGATACTTTTTTGTTTGATATTCCGTGGATGTGGTTGTGTATATTAAATGCCATGGTGGTTGCAAGCACGCGATGAGCTAGAAACACTGATTGACTATTACTTTTCCTTGTATTACTTGTTTTGTCTAAGTGTCATTGACAATAGAGCCTTTGAACTGATCAATTTATAAAAAGATGCTGGAGAAAAAGAAAATGTGACACCAGCGGGATTCGACTGAATGAGGTTTAGACAGATTGTTTGACACATGGCAGTGTCACAGACAGTGTCACAGGGAGCTAATATCCAAAGTAGAACATATCATACGTAGCGAATATGCGCGCAAGGGGTTTGAGTCTGACTGGTGGCATTATTTCTATTTCTCTAGTAGGCATTCCGTACATCTCCAGCACCAAACCAGTATTACAGATTAAAATGAATTTTTGCAGCATTCTTCACGAATACCCACCCCGATCGCCTATTCAACCCCCCTACTATTAAGCACGGAACAGTATCAAAAGTTTAACAGTAAAAGAGACGCGGGGATTAAAATTTTGAACATTGAAACAACTAGATATCCATCGTTAAAATTATTAATAACATATTCTACCTTGCAATTATAAAACTAAGTGTAATGAATAAAATAATGTCTGGGTTAAAGATAAAATAAAGGAAAAGATAAACTACCATAGCATTTTCATGCAGTGTAGAAACGCCTGATACGAGAAAGTTATAATCAATGAATGAGCTTAATGTACAACTTTTGATAGTACAAAAAAATAGGGTGGTAATATATGTAGTTTGAAAGTCGTAATGCGAAGCATCGATGCATGGATGAAATATGAAGCTTAAATCAGTAAAATAAAGATATGAAAGAAAATCCAGTAGGATGTTCACCCAGTGTAAAAACAACTTCAAGATCCCAGATCTGATTCGAGACCACAACTTGTGTAATGTCATTTGCAGAAACTTAAAGAGGGTCGAAATATAATACACTCTTGCAAGAAAACCTCCTATAAAGCAAAACGAAAAAAAATCGATTCTTATCATAAAATCATCAACAGCCCATCAGATCCCCTGGTCTTTGTTTTGGCAAATCGAGGTTCTTGAGATTCCGTTGCAAATGTATTCTAATAACCTTTCAAATTTCGCTCTACTTTTCTCCAATTGGAGTCATGTTTTTATATACCGATCTTAAAATGAGAGACGCCAGGTTAGTACCTAGGGGGCAAGGCAAGAGGAAAATGCTTAATCTAGCAAAATGGTACAAGAAAAGACTCTTAATAGTAACAAAGCAGCAATGTTCTGTTTTAAAAATAGTTCAGGCAGGCTAGGAATAATACAAAAATTGGTTCTCAAAGGAATACAGGGAGCAAAACATGATAAAAAGTCAGACAAAATAGCAACCACAGTAATTCTAACATTTTACTCACATATATCTTGGCAACGTCGTATTCTAGATTATAACAGACAGGTGTCAGATGACGTTGGTCAAATGTGTACAAGAAGTATTCTCCTATCACTTATTCCTCATAATAGAGCTCCTATAATTAGAAGTGCCACTGGGCATCCCTGAAAAAGGATCTGTGGTTGGTAAACTATTTCATATTTGGAGCCCAAATTTTAAACGTACCCTGTTTGAAAACAGTTGAAACTGAGAAAATCGAGTCGATTAAGTCTTTGAAAAAATCTGATGCCAAGAGAAGTTAGCTCATTTCAAGTTTTCTAATTTTAGCCTCTGACAAATGCTGATATCATAAAATTTTGTTCTTTCCACATTTATTTTCGGTACAGAATCCTCCATCAACAGGATCCACTACGGAAAGAAGTTCTTTTAACTCTTTTAAATTTATACATTTTTCGACTTAAAATAGATGAGGGTTTGCATGCTACTGGGAATTTTGTTTTTTTTATATTTTTCGACGGCGAACAAATACTTATCCTAACATTACGAACCGAGGATGATTACGTTATGCAAAACATCAATTGAGAACTATTTTATCCAATTTTTTATTTCAAAATGATCTCCATTCCCCTATGAAGTCATTATACTTCAATCGTGGACGTAAGTAAAATATCGTAGAATGCTTTGCTATTACCGTTTCTTTTTAAAGTTCCTGATTTACCGAAGCTCAAAGAAGAATTATAATGTTTATAATGCTATTGCAGTGCTGAATTTACGAGAATATCACATCATCAATAACTATCAACTGTACACTGCAGAGGTAAATAAAATAGACCTTGACATAAATATTGAGCTAAAATCATAACGATACTACGCAAAATCAATTCATCTGACAGAAAGGGTCTTATGAACTCTTCTACTGGTCTGAACGAATGTGAATAAGGAGTAACAAAGCTACAACACAGGGGGTCATCGGTTGGACTCCTCACTCTGAGAAGTATTGAAAATGCTCTGGAGCAGTAGGGGTTAGATCATTCAAATACTGGCGCTTTCATTAAAAGGGCAACTTATACTTGTACTGTATGGTAAAGACGAACGTTTGTCAGAGCTAAGGATCAGAGCTAAGGATCAGAGCCAATACAAATCTATTTGGTCCACTTACTTTTCCTACTGTGTTTACAAAAGTGATCTCTATATAGTTAAGTACATATACTATATACTATTTAAACTTAATTGTATACATAAATAAATTTATAGCTTCTCCCTACATACTAAGTATCCAATCTTTACATTAAAACCTCTATTTACAGCAAATACGTAAGCTAGTGCTTCCAGCTCTTCAACAAGTGGTTTTCTTCACCAGTAAAGCGTGCAGAGTACATGGGACTTTAACGTGTGGCAAAATGACACTGAGCACCCAAGTATACCAAATTATGAGGGATACTTCAAGAATTCTGATTTTCTGCATGGAGCCCGTGTACCATAGAAATGATGCATGCTGACACTTGACATAACTTAACTATTCAAAGAATGCAACTTGATTGCTTATCTATGTGATTCAAGATGCCCCTGGCATAAAAACTCAAAGAAATTCGTAAACGTGGATCACCAGAGACCAAGGAAGCCATGAAAAGCAGAATATCTTTTAATGCCATAGTTATACTATCCACAGTATGAATGGGATCTAAGGCATTTAGCATAATCACTAGGTATGGATATGTGGTGTGTAACTTCCCAGTACTTGAACGGCAACCAACATATAAAACACTCGTTACAAAACGCCTGTTATTCAACGAATTCATACTATGTACGATATCCCAGCCATCTCAATAATAAATAGAATCAGCCACAGTAGCTGTGAACGAGGTTGTGATGAGGAAGGTAGTAAGGGCGGCATCAACTCTGTGTCATGCCTGACTGACTGCACCACGGTAGAATTTAAGGTAGAAAGATAAAATTGGGCATGTACAACGCTAGTGATAACAATTGATAAAGAATTTTCCGAGGCAAATTTTTCATACAAAAAATTGAATTTTGACTACCAATTGCAACAGTAGCCAGCATTTCTTGGGCAAACACATGAAAGATCTCCAATATCAGACGTCATCTTTCACAAATAACTGACGTCAACGTAGTATTGCCCTTACGCCTTCGAAAGTTGAAAGATGAAACACAAGCGGTTACTTAACAGTTGTTGGGATGACATGTTCTAGTTCGCTAAATAAATTTTAGGCAATACCAAAACGTAATTTGTTTATAAAAGGAAAGCATGAAAGTATAGCCTAAAGTACTGTAGTCCTAGACATCCTAGAAACCCTGTAGATTCAAATAATTCAATACAGACATAATAATACATTAGCCACAAACAAACTCAAACAGGGTTATCTTACACATTCCAACATAGGTACGTACACAGATGCAAGTAGTAGATTAGCAGGGTGTTCTAGGTTTTTAAAACTGTTCTATCTAAAACCGAAAAAACATTTCCAAGTTTTCTAATCATAAAAAGTTTGTTAAGATTTAAACGTTCCCCTTATGGAGCACACGTCATTTTCAAACATATGTTTATTCAAAGATTCTGCTGTCCCCCTCTCCCCTAAAAATACGTCTAATCTTTTGCGTGACACAATATGTACACACTATCAAGGCAAATTTCACGAATAAGAATCCTTATCACAACTTTTGCCAGAAAGAAGCCTTGTAATCAGTTTCAAAATGCCACCAAATCAAATGTTCGAAATTTTAGTAATCAATTTAAGTTCTAATTGAATTTGATCGAAAACCTCCATTTCTCTAGCTTTGTCAGGCCATTCACGGTACGGTATAATACGGATCAAACAAATGAACCGAGTAATACATCTAATCGGCTAGTACTGTGCTCTGTCTAACATTCTCTGTGATCAGATCTCGTGCGAAATCCTATCAAGATGTTGGTTTCGTCATCATCCATCGAACATTCTGAAGACATGGATTCCCTGGCTTCTTTATATCTTCGCAGTCGCTGGTAACTACCAAACAACAGTCTTCGCTACATTTGGGCACGGGCTAAACGGTACATCCATGTCGGTATATCCCAATGCCTCTGTGATTACAGTCTCCAATGCGGTGGGAAAGTGATTACGTCACAAATCAAAAGTTTTGGAAATAGTAAGATTTGACTCCAGATATAAGACAAACCTGGAATAGTCTGTTTCGCACAACACCAGACCCGTACACGACATAGTGTTGAACTTAAAGGCGTCTGAATGTCAAAAAACTCCGGTCAAAACTCTATTGATATTCCTAGGTTCCTTACGTTAGGAACCAGCATGAAATAAGAAGGTTTTGTTAGAGGGATTTAAAATTTTGAAAGCTGATATCTCGGCGTTGGGAAAGGGATCACTCTCACATTTGGCCATTGGCATTCTTTCTAATAGAGAAACGTGAAAATTGAGCATTTTTTCCGTAATTCCAATATTTTCAAAATCGTGACGTCACACTTTCCCTCCGCATTGGTTTGTTCTACTTTGCTCTACTCTAAGAATTTCCAAATCTTGACAATAGGATCTAAGAAAGACAGTACTATCTTCACGTCATCACACTGCAGACAGGTAACGGTAGCATTGTGCGGCTTTGAGTTGATGATGGTTTCACCACTGCAAGAAAAGAAAATATATTGCTGTATCAAAGCATTATCATATTTGACTAGAATACGGACTTTAAGGTTCAAATTTTACACTTGGAGCAGGCACATGTTCTGTCCAAACGATAGTATTTCGTTAAATGGTACCACGTGGTACTACCTAGGTTTCGTCTCCCTTCTTAAAATAACTTCTTGGGATTTCCGCAGCTGATGGTCTCACGATTTATCCTATATCTATCAATATAGCAGGGATGAACCAATACGCTTGTGACGGTGACAGATGGGAAAGATATGCGGCTATTTTCGTAACGGTTATATCAAATTACTCTGAGGAAATGATATTGATAAAAACGATGGCGATGATTGCGATGGTAATAGATAACAATGAAAGCGAGTTGGTTGAGGTAACGCCAATGCTAATGATGCTGAAATGGTGCAAATGGGAATGCTGGTATTGTTGTCTACGATGAATATGATGCTAGTGATGACGATGGTAATGACGATTGATTGGAATGATAATGAGATGCTTAAAATGATAATAACGACGGTGATGATGATGATTTCAACGTCAGCCAATCTTAAGCTGTCCCTACATACGCCATTACCACTTACACTACCTTACCAAAGCCAATAGTGACTCTAACCGGTGTCTTATCACACCATGTGTATCACACCAACACAACTATTAACAAGGCATTTAAAAAAAATGTCTACAAAATCGCCTACCTTGATGGGTTCCAATACTTGATTTTTCCCTCCGGGGATCCAGCAACTAAGATTGAATTACTGCGATCTCCGTGCCTCTCAAAATATGACAGCTGGGCAACTTCCACCCTGAATATAAAAAATGGAAAGTCACAGAAGTTGGAAGGTCTACATGCGTGGTTCTATATCATTTTAAAAAAAATTAAATTGAGGGTCATTTTACAACCTTTCTGATGACTCACGATTCTTTGTGAAAGAAATAAAAAATCCACTTCGTACACAACAGAAGGATTTTAGCACATGCTACTTATTTCAAGAGTAATACATTAGTCATCTCTAAAGAAAAGTTCAATGTAATGGACGCTTTGCTTTCTCCAGCATTGGGCTGTGTTTTAAATAGTGCAACCCTCGTGTCAAGAGGAAGTCGGCTTCGTGTTTAATATCATATTACGCAGAGACGAGCAAAGTCTCACATTCATAAGCAGTTTGAAAATAGGGTTAGTTCGTCAAAATCCAATATCTCAACACCAGGGCATCATTGTGATATCTAAATCCAAAAATTATTGGAAGGCATATAAGAGAAATATATCTTGCACCCTCATAGTTCACAAAAATTTCTAGCGACTAAAACTTTGCTTTTAAAAGAATTTAGAGAACCAATTATTTACAGAATTGGTCAGTGCAAGCTGTAATGCGTTCGTCACAATTGGATTACTATTGATGCTTGAGCAGCATCCAACGCAAAGCGTTTATATCTTTACACTCTCGGGTGCCAAAAATCCGCACAACAGCTAGCTGGTAATTCTTTACTTGGCAATTTACTTTAATTTAGGTAGTGTTCCTTCTTTTTTGAATTATTTACTTCGCTAACCATGTTTCTGCTAACGAAGGTCTGACAGATTCTATGGAGCTGTTAAGATGGTTGATCAGTTGAAGGGCTGATGGTGCATTGAGGCGCAGGGATATTAGTTTGTCACTTCAATGGAAATTGTTTGCACCTTCTGATAATTAGTAATCAAATAACAATGGCTACAAGTACTGCTTGCAACCAGATTTACCATTTTGGGTTCGCTCTTCTCCTTATGTTAACTATTTGTTTAACTAAGTCTGTTTAGGCTGACGAGAGCTGGACGGATTCTATCATCAGTTAGACTATGTGTGATTGAGTGGAGGTGTTAGATTGGCTGATTTACTGAACGACAGTGACGAGTTGCATTATCAACTTGTCACTTGAATGGACATCGTTTGTACATTGTCTATTAAACAAGCAACCAATCACCATGACTGAAAGTACGGGCTCTAAGTGATATTTACCCGTATTACTTCGCTCCTTGGAAACAGACGTAACGGATAAAATAAGGCCAATATTTATCTACAGACTGGAAGCAGTCACAGTAAGAAAGCCACATCCCATGCCAGTTTGATACACTTTGACCTGTTAAGTGCTTACTTACTGCACGGTTTAACGTCTTCTTTTCCCAGCTGCTGGGATTGGACGTGCCATCAGACGTGCAAGTGGCATCAGACGTGTCTGAAGTTTTGGCTACTTTAATATTTTGTCAGAAGTTAATAGGTTGGTGAAAATTGCATTGATTAACTGTTGATTGACATTCAAAACGAAGGATTAAAAGTAAATAAGGCTTTAAAATGTTTTTCTTTAAAACATAAGAGATCATTTTCAGTCTCTTCCTGACATAATTATTTCTCACCACTTGTCACTTACCTGTTCTTTGGCCCATGGAATTCTTTCAGCAGTTTGGTCTTACGATGTGGGTATACTGACCAAACTTGCATCAATAATCCTGCAGCACATAGAAGGTGATTCTGAATAGGGAATGAAAGAGAATTAGACACATCCGAAAAATCAAATCGCATCAGATGTTCTCGTTTCACAATCAAAACCATTCAAATATTTCACCATTACAAGGGAATCGGCAGCTAACAGACTTTGGACGCTTAGCTTCTTCTTAGTCGCCTATTCTCATGGATCATGGAAGTTACTTTGCAGAAAAATCAACTGTTATCACAACTTTTGATGACAGAAAGAAACGTAGATGTAACAAGTGTATATGTCAATTACAAAGGTGCTGAGATGAAGATTTATTTTCTCATAGGTGCAATCAAAGTAAGAGAAAACGAGGCTAGAATAGGTAGACGAAAGAGGGGTGCTGCCCCTCCATTAAAATATATTCATGGGACTATCTTCCTGCACAAAATTCGGGCTCAAAATTGACGTACTATGAACAAAAGGAAATAACACAAAACGCCCTACTCGTTTAATTTGTTGTGATTTGCTACGACCAACCCGTCCCTAAGTTAAATATCGATGCATTCACCGCATCGTCTTTACGCTGCCACTGATGGCTAAAGGTAGCTTTTCGATCGATTGTGTAGCAATGCCTTTTATCAATTGTGTTCAAAGAAGGAATGCCTTATAACCTTTTTGTAAAGCTAAGTACAAACGTACGGGTAATAGATGTTAAGGAGATTTTTGCAGCTAAGAAGGAATATAACCACGATTATTGGCTGCTTACAGTAAGGAGGCGGAGACACATTTTGCCAAGAAATACTGAAGTCATTTCTGCGCAGACTTGTTTATTTATTAAAGAATGATGACACGCCTCCAAGCACAACCACACGGCTTGAATTGTCAATCAGTACCCAAAGATGAAGGGTCATGCGCAACAACGTCAATACAACGGCCGACTGACCACTAAATGCTGGTTCCGATGAGATAGAAGAAGTTGCAGTATTTAAGAATCTTGGAAGACTCGCAAATTCCTCCATCCACCTGAAAACCCCAGCAAAAAATTCGTCTCCCCCATCCACCTGAAAAATGTATGCATACTTCCCAATAACAAATACTATACGTACACAACTGAAAAAAATAACTTAGAGACCTTTCTCTAGGGGCTCTGGAGGGTCTCATTATCCCCAAAGGCATAGTTATGTGGCCTTTCAACTATGGTGAACAAAATGGCTGTGTCAGAATTTTGGTAAGACGATTTTGAGAAAAAAGGGGTTTGTGAGGGGGTCTAGTTGCCCTCCAATCTTTTCGATCACTAGAACTTCTGATTTTCGATCGAATGAGCCCTCTCCTGATATTCTACGACGACTGGGTCAATACGATCACCCCTGAAAAAAAATACACGCATTCGTGATCTTTCTTCT
>JAAAKL020009712.1:0-13649 GCA_010016065.2 Carybdea cf. marsupialis auct. non (Linnaeus, 1758)
TATAATGTGTAAATACTATAAATAGATGAGTGAATGAGAGGGTGTGAATAGATTGGGAAACATAGAAATGAGTAAAACACGAAAATGTTGATGTTGTCAAGTTTATGAAATACGTACTGTATATAATGTGTAAATACTATAAATAGATGAGTGAATGAGAGGGTGTGAATAGATTGGGAAACATAGAAATGAGTAAAATACGAAAATGTTGATGTTGTCAAGCTCATGAAATACGTACAGTGTATTATGTGTAAAACAAAATAGTAAACCAATTTTACCACAAGAAAGGAGTGACCGACTACTTTCTACCAGACTGACTAAAAGTACTTCTGACTGCCACATCATACATTTAATGCCTGGTTTTGAGGAGGGTTGCCGTCACTAATCATGCCTTGTCTTTAACAGGAGAAGTATACTCTCAAGGTTAGCCTTGTGGTGCAAGGTGTGAAAATCATCTATATGCCATTCATGCCAGGGCATTCTAAGCGATTGAAGGAAAGGTAACATGTTCACTTGAAAAACGATGATCTTGTATTAATTATTTTCGAAGTCTGCGTTCATTGCGTATTACAATTTTTATCGGCTGCATAACGTATGGTTTATTGTTTGTAAGAAGTCACTCTTAAACTTCCGTAAATCTTTATGCACCCATGCGCCAGTGACCTTTCCATCAAGTCTCAAATTATTTTCATTAATCCTTTGATTAATTTTGGCTTAAACTTGTTCATTATCTGCGCAGGATCCTTCCTTTGTTTGTTTCTGTCTTTGATTATTTCCGTTATTAGTCAATGCCGTTCCTGTGTCAGTATCATTCTTTGGTCAGTTTCTTTTTTTGATTTGGTTCGTTTGTGTCCTTTTTGTCATGCAAGTTTTATTGTTTTGTTACTTTCCGTTCTCATGTGACTTTCCACGATGCTTGGTTTCCTTTCTTAGTTTCTTTGCTTGTCTGCTTCTTTCCTTTTTCTGTTTTACTGCCTAAACTAGTTGCGTTTTCAGTTTATTGCCTCGTTTCCTCCTATTGTCAGCTTTTGTATAATGTATGGTCTTCGTTGTTTCATCTTTGGTTATTTTTCATATTTTTATACTCTTCTCTTTAGAGTTTTTTTTTAATCCTTGGTTCCTTTTCTCCGTTTTCAATATCGAAAGATGTTCTTGACTACTCGTCTGTATATTGCCGCGATGATATAGATCATACTTTGAGAAAACTGAATCAGTTGCAACGTAAATGTGCACTTTGTTAGTTCCTTTCAAAGATACTGGTGACCAAATGACTCTCAAAGACAGTGAATCGTGCTCGTTCAGTTATTTATTTGTTGGTTTTTTTTGTTTTTAGGATGTGCTTATTACTCGATGCCTCCACAGACAAGAATTATACAGACTTGACTGTCTCCTTTGAGAATGAAGGTGATTGTGAAGGTGAAGACGCCCCAGCACCTCCAGTGCGGTATTACCTTTCCTAGTTATTTGCAGCCATAAATCAGCAGTGCAATGACAAATCGTAAATAAGAAGAAAACAGTAATCGACTCAATCACCGCAATCACATCCAATTCGATTTGACAGATATCAACATTATCAAAGCGGAGATTTTAATTTATGAGTTCAGAAATAGCACATGATGGATAACATTTTAAAATAAATTTTGCGTTCGGCTTTTTTTTACCACGATTCAATATTATCCCACGATGGACACATGTCAGGACTATTTCTTTGTGTTTTTTACTCAGAAGTTCTCACAATCCTGTAATGGGAGGCTTTCAGTACCATCACTTATTAGGATTTTTTATGAGAATGTAGAAAAGACACTTGCTTGGTCACATTTTGGGCAATCTTGCTTCGAGAAACAAGGCCTGCAGAATCTAAAACTGGTTAATGCGTACACACCGCGAAGGGAATGTTCCCTCAGATTTCACGGGATCTATGTTCTATTTTTGAGAAAGACAACAACAAAAGTTTTAAATAATTTGTCACTTATAATGTTGTAATTAAATCATGTTCAGACACCTTTTCCACAGAAATGACCAGTGTGTACTTATGAGACGAGTTGTCGAGTGAGAAATGTTATATTGCATTTGCAATGGTGCCCTTGCACATGAGTCTTACACCATTTTAAGACAAGCAGTAAACGATTCTGTGCAAACCGCAGCATAATAAGTGATGACGTCAGAGCACGTTTAGTGTTACGAAGTAATGAAAGTGTAAGAGGAAGAGGGCAAACATTACATGAGAAGAAAATTAAAGTTCTGTTTGAAGATAGAAGAGAAATTAACAATTTACGCTCTCTCCTTCCCTATATAGCACCTATACGACATGCGCGGCCCAGAAGCACCCTTTGCATTACAATGATCGGAGTCGAAGCAATGATGCCCTGATGAGAAGGGCCTGTTTGATTCCTTAGTTAGGCCTATGCAGAGTTCAGAAAAGTACAGGACTTTGAATTCCTTGAAGTGTAGCTGTTATCTGATGACTCACCTCTTTTCAGTGACCTATTTCAACACATGGCAAGCTTCGTTTGTTTAGCGAACCTTAAATATCCTCTCTCTTTTATAATCAGTTCCTCAAACTGAACTAACATCAAAGTAATATAAGAAACTACAGATGTTATGCCCCAAATGAGAAGCTGTTGCTCTTGAAAGATTGTCACCGTCTTCACTAACTCAGTCAAATTTCTCATAAAAGTTATTTTATTTTTCATTTAAGCGTGCTCTAGCCAATAGTCCATGCGAACTCTACTATGCATAAGGGTACCGTAATTCGATTTTAGCATTCGTGTGCAACGTTGATGCGTATGAAATATGCAGTTGTCTTTTTTGATTCCGTGCAGTTTGATACCGCCTGTGGAAGTCCTTCAAAATGTTCTAAAAACTCAAAGTTCGATCTATATCATATAACTTGCCTCATGTCGCCTAACAACTAAAGTTCCACTTCGCAGCTCGCAACGAATATTCCCAAAAAGTCAGAATCAAATAGAAGCCATTGCATTGCTGTACGTAACACGTGCCGTGTGTTGAAGGTACTGGGAAAGTCAAGCATTCATACATTGTCACAGAGAATGTCACCAGCCAAATGTAACGTCACGTAGCACCACCATACCTGATGAAGACGGAAGTAGTGAAAGCATTTACGGGAATGAAGTTGGTGATGAAGAGTGGGTTCGTCAAAATGGTTGATAGAGGACAGTATGACAGTTTATTATAACATTTAGATGTTTTTCAGTGACCGTTTTCTGATATACAATATTTACGACAATTTGTTTCGAGACAATTTCTTCAACTGAAGTAATTTCCCGCACAAGGACACGCATTCATGTTACTTACGAAAATGGAGAAGTACACACTATGTGTGTGTAGTTTCCGTAACAGAAACTGAGGAAACTTCGTAAAATAGGGGTACATACGCGATAGGTACGAAAGGGGTTCTTTGATAAAGTACGAGTGCGCACAAGTAGGAGGGTATCTGATTTTAGAAATTTTTGTGCGTTCGTGCTTGGCTGTGATTGGCTACAATCAGTCACTGCAGGGTTTGTTGTTAAACGAGGATGATCTCAAACCATCGGTCAAGTGTTGAATAGCAAGAGTAAAGAATATTTTTGACTAAATTTTAATAACCCGTCAGTTTTTTTCTTCATGAGAGTGAGATTAACATAAGTCATACACGTAAAAAGATATAGCAATGATACAAGGAAGGTACTTGTTACTAGTAAAGCACGTAGCGAAGCTGCGGGGATGCAAGGTAGGAACAAGCACCTAAAGAACATACAAGCATGTAAGGGGGTTACAAGCATGTAAATATCTACAAGAATTCGAGGAAGATGCAGGAGCATAAGGTTATACGTGTATGTAGGAAAGATACAAACTTGAAGGTATTGTACAGTCAACGAAAGTAGAGGTATGTAATGATGCTACTATCATGTACAGGGAAGTAGGGTACGTACAAGGATGTTATTAAGGTAGTGGTACACAATGAAGTTGAAAGAAAGTATAAAGGTGAACGCGTTTGAGAAGTGTATAAGCATGTAAGTGAGGTAAAATAGCGACAATAACAAAGAAGGTACACGCATGAGAGAAAAATCAAAGTTGCGGAGGGGGCAAACAAAAGCATTCGTCAATGAAGTACCTAGCCTGATAAACAGTCCCATTGCTTAAATGAAGTCAACTAAAGCTGCTTAATAGTTTGGAATTATATTAGGATACGAGCTACAAGATTGCGTTTTATTGAATAGCAGCTATTAAGTGGCTATGGACAGGAAGTCGTCCGAATCCCCAGCCGCTTCACAGGTCTCTGCAACTTTCTCGTGTGCGTCACACTAAAAGCTTGAAGCTCTCGGGTTCACTCTTTAAAGTGTATCGGGGTTCTCTCTTTAGCAATATCCATACAATTATGACATGGTAAAACACAAAATTTGCCCCTCTTAAAGATCAAACACTCTAGCCCTGATGTTTCGTAGATACTATAAAGGGAACATAGCTTGGTGACCTCATCCACTCTAAAACACCTCTAGACGTGACTGCATGTGATATCATTAGTCCAAAGCCCTTTTGTAGGGCCGTACGAAGTGTGGCTTGGATACGGGCTCCCAATAATTTCTGAGGCTTCCAAGAAGATCAAGCACTGTGCAAAAAAGTCTTGGTAAATAGTTTAAGTCCTACAGTATCATCGTTTGTGGGTCAATGGACCCATCGGCGTGGATTCTGTGGGGAAGCAACAGCTGCCTTATCCTCCCAATTTTGGTGCCCAGAAATGTCAAATTTGTCCACCTTCAATTCTTCCCCCCCCCCCTCCACACACACACACACTTGCAGCGATTTGCCACCATGAATGGACTCAAATCCCTTACTTCAGGTTCAATAACTCCAGGAGGAGTCTATCAATATGATGACCAGATCCTCTCCCAGTAAGTTTTGGCATGGCACCTTGCTTTGTTAAGACGAGGCAGTACAAGACGAATCACTTAATCAGCCTATCAAAATACACTGCTAGGAGATCGTTTTTGTTTCGTCAAACGTCTGAGGTTCTGTCCAGAGAATATGTTATCGACGTAATAAAGATGTTCTGTGGTGCTGTCAGAATAAATCATTAAGGTTTACAAGGCTTTCTTCATTCTTTGGTGCGATCATACCATTGATCTAATAGTCGACTATTAAATCAATGGATCAAACCCAAAATCTCTTTGTGCACTTGCACTTGAGTAAACAAATACGAGTTCAACAAGGGCATAATAACCAGCTGGTGTTTATCATGTGATCAGCACAATCTTGAGGGAGAAGGAACTTTCAAGAGGGGAAATCATCATCTCAATTCGCAGAAACAGCATTGAAGCGAATATAAAAGGATCCGCTTAAAAGTTAGAAGCAGCACAATCTCGAGGGGAAAACCATTTCGCAGGGCGAAGTCCGGGAGTCGGTTACTATGGTCAACATCACGAGGACCAATGAAACGAAGCTGTTTTGCTTGAAGCGCTGCCCTCATGACAGCAACAGCAGGTATCCTAGACTAGCTTGTTGAGGAAATGTGGTAGGGAGAAATCGTAATCAGTTGTCCACACCAACTGCCTATATCCCGTCCGAGATTATGAAACAATCTCTGATCCTGTGAATGGGAAATAGAAATGAAACCGCATGAAGGTAGATGCAGAATTGCCCATAGGATACTCCTACTTTTTGCAATCTGGATATGGGCACACGAGGCTGCAGGTAACTCTTTGCTCAATTCAGTTACCCTATGCTAACTTATATCAGTGTGCAGACAATGTGACGTGTGTAAGGTTGCAGTCTGTAGCAATAGGGAGTTTTCGCAACAGATGGCGATCCCCCAGACGACGACGAGATTAGACAGACAAGTTACATACCGAATTTTGTTATACTGTACTGAAATTACGAGATATTCGACTTGGAAGAACTGTCAAACAATGACCGTACTGTTTGTTTCAAAAGGGATGACATAGTCAGACTACATGAGGCATTAAAGATCCCAGGATATTGTGACAACCGCGCGATATTTGATGGATAAGAGGGCTCCTGTCTCGTTCTAAAAAGACTAACCAATGGCAGTAGTCCGATTTGGTACCATGATTTGGGAGATGAGTGCTACAGTTGAGCTTGATTTTCTGTCGTGTTTTGCAATGATCATGTCATCTGTTACAAAAACTTCCTGCTGTAACTCATTGTGTTGTATTTTACTCCTACACAAATCAAAGTATGAACCCTTGTTTTGCAATCTTTAAGTATACATAACAATAATGAACCAAATACTGGTATTTTTTTATCGAAAATCAGCAGCACGTTCCCTCGTTATTGTAGAAAATCGGCCACATTCACAACCAGTCTAACTATTGTTTATTGTTAGGAGATTTTATTGTTTTAATTAATTACGTCATTTGTCAGTTGTGTTGAATATAAAAGAACGTATAAATAGGATTCAGTTGGAAAAAGAAACGATTTTGTATAGAACTAGAAGAGAATCTTGTGATCCAGCGGAACTAGAATATATCAGAGAAAAAGTCAGAATTGCCTCTTTGAGGTCGATGTAGTACTTGTTCAATTATAGTTCCAGCGCAGAAAATATACAGTCCAAGAGAACGCGGCGAACTCTCGACTAATTATCTTACCACGTTTCATACATGTGGTCCACACGAACCGGATTTTAGAAATGAATACTTCGGAAGACGCAGTCGACTCTTTAAAATGCCTAGTCAGAGTACGAGCTGGACATCGATCTCATCTAAATAAAATTTCAGGTCACATCTCTGCCGTCGATAGTAACGACACGGACGAAATCGAGGGACTCCAAATTGCATTAAACGAAAAATTAGGAGTGTTAAAAAGACTCGACGACGATATCTTGAATTCTGTAGACGAGGAATCTATCGAAAGGGAAATAGGGGAATCCGAAAATGTAAAGTCGTCGATTCATAGGAATCTTATAAAATTGAGAAGATATTGTTCACAAAATGTATCTGTGCCTTCAACACCAGATCGCACTGTGGAATTTCAGTCAAGAACTCGATTGATATATGCCAAACTTCCGAAATTAACTCTCAAGAAATTCAATGGCGACCCGAAGTCATGGCAAGAATGGTGGGACGCTTAAAATTCGAGAATCCATTCCAATGAACAGTTGTCAAACTGCAACAAATTTTCCTACTTGAAAATGAACTTAGACGGAACGGCTGCGTCAGCAATATCGGGAATCCCTCTATCGGACGCTTATTACGAGGAGGCCATCTCATTGTTAAAGGAAAGATTTGCCAGCAAACAAGTAGCTACTAACGCTCACATGGATGCATTGCTAAACATCCAAGGAGTCAAGTCGGTCAACAATGTTAAGGGACTTCGTGTTCTTCATGATACAGTGGAGAAACACATACGATGCTTACGGCAGCTCGGAGTTGACTCAACCCAATATGGAACGCTACTAATCCCGATGGTTATGGCTAAATTGCCCGATGAACTCCAATTATTGGCAAGTCGACGTTTAGGAAAGGGGGACAACTGGCAACTAGACAATCTTCTCATGATATTTAAAGAAGAGTTAGAAGCCCGAGAAAGATGCAGTATAGCAACGACCACAGAACGCGCTCGAAGTCAGCAACCAAAGGAAGAGAACTATCCATCGTTGTCCAACTTTAGAATAGAGAGCCAAAACATCACATGCACCTTTTGCAAAAATAATCATCGAAGTGCTGATTGCCGAACGGTAACAAACAATCGAAGTAGAAGAGATATATTAAGGAAACAAGGACGTTGCTTCGTTTGCTTAAGGAAGGGACATCTGGCTCGCAATTGTCAAGCTAAGTCCAATTGTTTTCGGTGTAAAAAACGACACCATGTTTCCATATGCGATGAAAAGGAAGAGAAAGGAGGAGAAGACTCATCGAACGTGATAGTTGCAGCAGAATCGACGCAAGAAATCGGAAATACTGTCGTCGAAAACAATGAATCGTCAGCCATGTTAATCAATTCAAAGACGTCCATTTTGCTTCAAACGGCCAAGGCCCTGATTTCAAACCCCGACGACTCTCATTCGATAGAAGTCAGAATCATCTTTGATACCGGCAGTCAACGGAGTTATTTGTCTAAGGCCTTGAAAGAAAAACTTTCTTTACCTACCGTTAGGACAGACAATCTTACCATCAAGACATTTGGCTCACAGACGGGTAAGAATCAAAGTTATGATTTAGTTCAATGCAATATTTCTAGTTTATTTTCTGCCTTTAAGCTGCCAATAAAGGCTTACTCAGTACCTGTAGTTTGCTCCTCAGTTCGAAGCCATCCTATCGATTTCAGTGACGCCAAGTTCTGCACTCTTCGAAATTTGAATCTCGCAGAAACGGAACTGAATGCAGCTCAACCATTAGAAGTTGATATTCTCATCGGAGGAGACTTTTATTGGGAATTCATGACCGGTCTATCTAGAAGAATTGAAAATGGTCCTACTGCAATCGAAACGAAACTTGGTTGGGTCTTGAGCGGACCAGTTTCTTCATGCTCTGATCAGGACGATCTTAATGTAGCGATGAACGAGTCTCTTATGTTACGCGTCGATACGCAATTTGAAAATATTGAAGATACTCTGTCTAAATTTTGGGACATTGAATCCATTGGCATCAAGTCTAAGGAAGATCGAAATGTTTACGATGAATTTGAAGAAAGTATCAAATTTGAAGGGAATCGATATGTAGTGAAATTTCCTTGGAAAGAGAATCACCCTCTGTTACCAGATAATTATAAGCTTGCCCGAGGCAGGCTGAATTCGTTGTTTACTCGATTAAAGTTAGACACAGATGTGTTAAACGAATATGATTCGATCATTCGAGATCAGTTGAATAAATCGATTATTGAAGTAGTGGATGAGAATGCTGAAAGTATAGTAGGCAAAACTCACTATCTCCCGCACCACCCGGTAATTCGTCGTGATAAGGACACGACAAAGGTCCGAATCGTGTATGATGGCTCAGCTTGCCTGAGTAATTCTGTTTCTCTAAATTCATGTTTGTATTCTGGGCCATGTTTATTGCCCACAATTTTTGATATACTAATGCGTTTTAGATATTATCCTGTAGCTCTAATTGCCGATGTAGAGAAGGCATTTTTGCAAGTTGGTGTTGATGAGCAGGATAGGGATGTTACACGGTTTCTATGGTTTGACGATCCTTTATCTGATGACCCTAAGTTGATTACGTACCGCTTTGCGCGTGTCTGTTTTGGATTAACGGCTAGTTCGTTTTTATTAAATGCTACTTTAAAGCATCATATGTTGCAATATTCGTCTGAATACAGGGAAGTAGTTGATAAATTGTTAAGCTCATTTTATGTTGATGACGCTAGTTTAGGCTGTTGGTCCTTTGCAGAGGGTGTCGAGATTTATCGTTTGTCTAAGAAAATTTTGAGTGAAGGAGGTTTTAATCTAAGAAAGTGGAAGTCAAATGAGGAAAGTTTGATGTCATTCATTGAGAGAGCAGAAGGAAAAATTACCCCAGAGCAAGGGTGTGACAGAACATTAGCGGAAGATGATTCAACCTTTTCGGAATATTCCGTGAATAGAATGCGTGGTGATTTAGTGACAGTGTTTGATTCTAAGGTATTAGGACTTAATTGGGATATCCACAATGACAGTTTTGTTTTCGACTTCAGTGGTATTGTTGATGTAGCAAAGAAACTACCGGCAACTAAAAGGTCCGTTTTGAGTATTGTGCCTCGTTTATTTGATCCCATGGGTAATATCAATCCGGTCATGATTCAAGTTAAGGCTTTGTTTCAGGACATTTGTAAGGTGAAGTTGTCATGGGATCAGCCATTGCCTGATAATTTGGAGAACAGGTGGAGAAAATGGATATTTGACCTCAGTGAAGCAAAGAGCATTACCATACCTAGGTTTTATTTCTCTGGTTTGGTGACGGAGCCGCAGGGCTTAGAGATACATGGGTTTTCTGACAGCTCCGAAACAGCTTATGGTGCTGTGGTATATGCACGAGTTGTAAAGGAAAAGGAAACCTTTGTCAGTTTGCTGTGTTCAAAGAGCAGAATTGCTCCTTTGAAGAAGTTGTCAATCGCTAGATTGGAACTCCTCGGGGCTTTGATATTGTCACGTCTAATTGATTGTGTTAAGACATGTTTATCTCCAATTGTAAACATAGACGGAATCTATTGTTGGACTGACTCAATGACTTGTCTCCATTGGATACGGGGCTTAAACAAAGATTGGAAGTTGTTTGTTGAGAACCGAGTCAATGAGATTCGTAACCTTGTTCCTCACCAGTCATGGGGGCATTGTGCTGGCGTAGAAAACCCCGCTGACATTATTTCCCGAGGTATGACCGCATCTGAATTGAAAGTTAGTGCTTCGTGGTGGGAAGGACCTCCCTGGTTGAAATTGGGGAATGATGAATGGCCAGTCGAAGGCAATCGGGATATACCAAAGGAGGTAATGGAGGAGGCAAGGAGAACACAAACGAATGAAACCCTCAGCAACGTAATCTTAGATGAAGTAGGAATATCCTTCATTATTGACATGAACAAATTTAGTTCTTATGGCAGATTGTTACGTGTTACTAGCTATGTAAAACGATTTATTTCCAACTGTGCACAGAGGCGTGCAGACAGAAAGGTGGGACCTCTTGAAGTTGATGAACTGAGGGAAGCAGAAGTGATGTGGATCATTGAGGTTCAGAAATGCTTTGTTAATAATCACTTAGATTCACGTGAGAAACAGTTGGGTTTGTTTAAGGACGAAAATGGTGTCTTGAGATGCAAGGGAAGGATAGGCAAGGCAGACATCCATTATGAATCTAAATTTCCGTCCTTGTTACCATCACAGAACCATCTTACATTGTTGATCATTCGAGATGCACACAATCGCGTTTATCACAATGGGGTCAATGAAACATTGTCAGAGGTCAGATCGAGATTTTGGATTGTGAAAGGGAGACAAGTTGTAAAAAAGGTTTTATTTAAATGTTGTACTTGTCGTAGAATTCAGGGTCAGCATTACCCCCCGGTTAAACATTCCGATTTACCAGAATATAGGGTACATAATAATCATGCCTTTAGTTGCGTAGGTGTGGACTTTGCAGGTCCAGTTTATGTTAAGAACAGGAAAACTGATACAGAGCCTGTCACTAAGGGCTACATAGTTTTGTATACTTGTACGACTAGTAGGGCGATTCATTTAGATTTGATCATGGACTTGCACCATGAAACATTCCTGAGATCATTTCGTAGAATGATTTGTCGCTATGGCTTACCTACTATCGTCGTAAGCGATAATGCTAAGACGTTCAAAGCTGCCTCTAGGAAGATCAAGGTATTATTTGAGTCACCTTATGTGAAAGAATTTTTGCTAAATAAGAAGATAGCTTGGAAATTTAATCTGGAGAAAGCAGCATGGTGTGGCGGATTTTTCGAGCGCATGATTAAATCAGTTAAATTGTGTATCAAGAAATGTATTGGTAAGGCTCGATGTAATTATGACGAGTTTTTGACAATTTTGTGTGAAGTCGAGGCCGTTATCAATTCGAGGCCACTAACGTATTTATCTACAGATAGTATTGAAGAGCCTTTAACTCCTGCTCACATGGTATTGGGGCGACGCTTATTAACGTTACCAGATATTTCTGGACAGGTATCACATGACAATGATTCTCTTAAAGAATCCGTAGTTGAAGTTAGAAAACGCGCTAATTATCTAAAACGTGTTATAGATGGTTATTGGTCTAGATGGCGCAAAGAGTATTTGTTAGAGCTGCGAGAGTATCATTGTAAGAAGACAGGTAGAAATATTAAGTTACCAGCAGTTCAGGTAGGTGACATTGTTACTATTAGGGATGATGAGAAATTACCGAGAGGATTTTGGCCGATTGGTAGAGTTGAGAGTTTAATTAGGAGCCAGGCCGATGGCGCTGTTAGGGGAGCTGTTGTTACCATGGCAAGAGCAGGCGGTGCCACTACCGAAATTAATCGTCCAGTGCAGAATTTATATCCTCTTGAGTTTTTTGACGCTGAGGAAAATGTAAGCACTAAGGATTCTTCAGTTGAGGAGGTAGTAACTAGACCGAGAAGGAATGCTGCAGTTTTAGGAGAAGAACGTAGGAGGATAATTGACCAGTTCTCATAACTGCTCAAGGTGGGACTGTGAAGAAAAGAGGCTACATACGCATAGCTACGAGGCTATCTATTGTTTATTGATAAGAGGTTTTATTGTATTAATTAATGTCGTCATTTTAGTTACTTGTGTTTAAATATAAAAGAAACGTGTAAGTAGGTTTCGGGTAGAAGAAAAACGATTTGGTAATAGAACTGAGAGAGAATCTTGTAATTGAATCTAGAATATATCAGAGAAATAGACAGCATTGCCTCTTGAGATCGATGGAGTACTTGATCAGTTATATTTCCAGCGCGGAAAATATACAGTCCAAGAGAACGCGGTGAACTCTCGACTTATATCTTACCACATTTCATACACAGTGTACCGATTAGACTTATAGAGTTTGAAAGTTTAACTACTAGCATGGGCGTAGATTCAGGGCTGACGGGGGGCTCATCCCCCACACTTTTTAGGATGGGGGAATAAAAGCTGCTTTACCCCCACCAACTTATGGGGCCCAGAAATTTCCACGTTTAATCCTTTCGTCCCTCAAAACATTCTTACAGCGACCTGGGCCAATGATTACAAGGCTGCTAAGAAAGTGTATAACAAGACCCTGGTTCCCCTGTGCGATACCTTCGCTACTTTTCAGTTCAAACAGCCTATCGATGTATTCCATGTTAACTTTCCACCAGTTGACTATTTGATCACACTTTATGCAGAATGCAATTTTATGTTGCATTGTTTCACCGCTGATATCACAAAATCAAATGTGATCTGCAGCGACATACCTATCTTCACGTATTCTCGCTATATCTGATCACTCTTATCTCCGTCTGTCTGTAAGTCCCAAAAAGAAGGACTGTTGTTCTTGTTACAGTTAACAATTATTAGATAAACGTTAAACTCTAACAGCAGTATCGTTGACACTCAATCAACTCCCTGGAGGACTATGTGTTTCTGATAAGGCAACAAAAAGACCGACAAGTTGTGTAAAGGTGTGCAAGCCAGAAAAGACCACATTTCGCCTACTTCTGAATTAAACAGGGCTACTGGATAAGAAATATTTATGCAACAAAAAGGAAGATTTGCGGTGAATACGTGAAGGGTAGATCTTTTTCGAGGACAGCCTATTAAATAGAAGAGAAGGTAGTAATGTGAGAAAAAAATCTGCTGAAAAAACTTTGATATGTGCATGTCGGTCAAGGAAGCCGAGATAGAGACAAGTAGCGTTGAAAACAGAATGCTATCAGCACAACAGAGGTGTCAACGGATTATAACACTCCCGGTTGCTAGAAAGCAGTAATAAACTTTCACAGTTTCGAGGCTAGGCCTCATTTGTCAATTAAAACTTCTTGGGTAAGGGCATATGGGGGTTACGTTTGGAATTTGTGCATTGATAGATAATTACAGTAGTGTGCCCAAATAAAATCTTTTGAAAGGAAAAGTGAACATGGGGACAAGAAAACTCAGGAGATCACCAGACAGTATCACACCTAAACTATAGGTCTTACCAGTTCATAATTCTTTCTTCCTCCCCCCCCCCCCCCCCCCCCCCCCCCCCCCACCC
>JAAAKL020009713.1:0-14883 GCA_010016065.2 Carybdea cf. marsupialis auct. non (Linnaeus, 1758)
TCACAAATCTGCACATTGGCTGAAGGAAACTTTGTGTCATTGTTTTTAGGTTTCCTGTTTAAAAATTAACACATTTGATTGAAATTAAAATGTTAAGATAAATTTTGAAATTTGAGGGTTTCTGAGTAGCAATACTTTTCCTGTGACCGTCCTACTCTTCATCACGGAAACATCCTTGAACATGTAGGTACCTTAATCAACAATTTCATTCAAAATCTTTTCATTTGTTGTAGCTATTTGTTTGTTTAAACAAATGGATTCATTGACTGAACAAGAAATATTAAAAATAAATTATAATAAAGGTACATTACCAAGATTACAATCAGACATATATTTCTTCCTTTTTGTAGGTATCCACCAGATGGAGTATCTGCTTTGAAAGTCTTCATGTGGCTATTTGCCATTGTATTTGGAATAGTGGTTGGCAAATTTGTGATTCATCAGTACATCTTCTGCACTCGCCTCAAAGTCAAGATTTTCACTAAGGAAGGTCAAGGATCGTGGATGGTCTGTTTTCTTTTCACCATCCTTACCTTATTTGTTGTAGCCTTGATCTACAACAATTTTCTGATATTAGCAGGGGAGAAATACGATCAATACCATATTACTAACAATATGGGTATCGAAAATCAAACTTTTATGAAATGGGCTGCAATAGGAACCTGGCTTGGGGATTTCTTTACAGCATGGATGGTAACAGATATGATGCTACAGGTAAGTCCTTTCTCTCCAAGGCATCACGATGCCGATATATAATTGTAAACAGATTGTATTTGTTTTATGACGAAATCTCCAGTCAAATTCGAAGTAGGGCTCAACGGTTTGTGAGCTTAGCCACCTACTAGCACAATTGGTTATAATAAAAGTGACTTGGCAGAATACAGTTACCCGTGCCTTTAACACATTTATCACGTTTAATTAGCGTATCAATGTGAAAATACATGGTGATACAAACACACGTACAATCATCCATCCGACGGTCTTCTAGAGATTCCTTTCTACAATTTTCTTCCAAGTGTCTGGCTGAGTCATGGCCATCGTTAAGAGAAGTTGTGAAACTTTCCAGTGCAGGAATCGGAGCCCAACCGGTCATTTTTAAAGCAAGGTCGTAGGCCATACCAGCATACACCTCCAAATTGATATTCGCTGGACAGTACTTCCACATTATGTTTGCATAAAAAATTTTCTGGCTAATGTTTTCCTTACGACATTGGGAAAACAAATTGCAAGAATAGAGAATCCTTTCTTTACGCATAGTTTAAACTTTTAAAGTCAGTCCACCCATCTTCTAAGCTAGAACAACATGACACTCATTACGTACCCTTACCCATTCGGGATGGCTGCCTGGACTATGACTCTTCTATCAAAACTTCGATTCCTAAACTTTGCATTTAGCATCATGTGTAATTTCTATCAAGAAACTTGTCCTATGACGACCGACATCTGCGCAGCTGCACCACCCGTGCCCATAGCAGCACATCACTCCCAAGCTCTTCTTTGCTTCTGTAAAAATGGCCAGAGAATCTCAAGCACCGTTCCATGATTATTCTTGGTAGAGCTATCAAGCAACCATACAGCTGTTACTTTGACTCTTTCTGCGAGAGGTTTAGTGCTGCTCGTAACATTCTGATGTGCGTACCATTCTGTATTTTTGAAATCCACAGGTTAGTGTCCATGTTGTTGAAGCATACTGAAGAACCGGTTCCATTACTACTTTGAAAAATTTAATAATACCAAAAGTGATCGGCTTAATAGTATCTTAAAGCTTTTTCGACAACCCTCGTCAGAGATACACGTTGTTCTAAATTGAAATGTACAAAAACCTGGTTTTATATATAACTACTGGTAAGAAGTGAATAAAGAATTCTGCGAATAAAGAATTCTGCATACTAACGGTGGTAGTGCCATAAAGTAATAGGAATGCAAATTGCACGATGAAATTACAGTAAAATCGTGTTGAGCATAAATTCCATTTGCCGGCACAATGCAGGAGAACGCCTATTGATTGAGACTGCCTGTAAAACTTTAAGATGGAAGGCTGAGTGAGCCCTGTGTATTATACTGAAGCGGTGGTTATTGTAGGTGGCAGGGCAAGCTGGGTTAAACAACAAATGCTTACCTATTGACGACCTATTTGCGATGCTGTTTTTCCTCTTTCTCGTGTTTGTGCCACATGTGGAAGGGTAATTTCTGACGATAGCTGGGACATACTGCTTAATTCTGTCTATAAGACGTTGGCTCGTCCTACCTACGTATTCAGCATCGCACTGACACTTATATAAATATATTACATCACTAACATTATGGATAGATAGGCGGTCTTTGAAAACTTCTCTCTTCATCTTTTCTGGTGCCATTGACATTTACACTGTTTTATGCCTGACCCAGGCCGTCCATGACTTTAAAATAAGGATCTCGCCATTCTTTTTAGCAGAGGCTGTCTTTCTTCCAAGATAGGAAAACCGGTGATATAATTTCAGAGGTTTCTTTCTAGGACGTTGATCTCGCCGCTACTATTAAAGATCATGATTTTTATTTTATCTGGATCGACATGGAGACCGATATAGCTACAAGCAGTGTTGAATATTTGTAACAATCTCTCAGCTTTTGTTGTGCTGTTTGCAATGAGAGCTCATTTGTATGCGTAATCTATAACTATTAAGTAGACGCCCTTATATGGCCTACTTCTGGATTTGTCTATGGTAAACCCCAGATTGTGAAAATCTACTGAGGTGCATAGCACATAATGAAGACAGATGACAAATAGATAGGGGCCCTGGGTGTTTCCTTGGCTCGCTGTAGCATGGATGTCGAAAAGCTCTCTGTCGCCATCTGGTTATCTGACGATGGCACACATGTGTTTATTGAGTATCATCATAGAATGGATGTTTTTTCGGTAGGTATCGCAGATGCCTTTAAGATGCTTACCATTTTCCCTATGTGTACAGAGTCAAATATCTTTGAGATATCCACAAAAAACCGTACTTCATTTTGTTTTGTTCAACTGCTTTCCTGGCAGCCAATATTTAGGCGATTATTGAATGATTCTATCTGGATCCATTCTGATCCCTTCTTTACTTGTATGCGACTAAGGAGTATTGCCTTGTATACTTTAGCTGAGATTTGAGTAAGAATGATTCCTCTGTAGTTACATGTAATGGCTAGATCAGCTTCCTAGGGGAAGAGAATGTTGGTGATGGACAAAATTTGTTTCCTGTTACTTGTTCTTCTCTATATTTACTTACTTCGATGGGCCCGAATTTGTAAGCTTCCTCAAATCTTTCCTGTTTTTCATCAAATTCCTAATCTCTCCAGCGCCCTACGGGTTGGTGCCTTCCTTCGGGTTGTCGAGTTAGGTAACTGCTCTTCTTTCTCACCTTGCTTTCCTCTCGAGAGTCCCCACAGTACTACCACAGTAATCTCCTGTCTCACACAGTGACCTGCTATCCGGTGTCTTCTATCCCTAACCATCTGATAGTTTTGGGAGGTCTTTGCACAGCTCCTGATTGCTACATTTCTCTTTCCACGAGACATCGAGCACCATCCTAAACATACGGATGTAACAACCGTCCATTTAGATTTGAATTTAGATTTCCTGACGTTTTTCATTTTGTGGCATGCAGACCATGCCAGCGCTTTTCTAATCTCGAAGTCTTTCTCCGAGCTTTCCATCCAAGACCCGAGGTACTTGAAATTTTCAACTCTTTTTACAGTGCTGCCACACAGTGTCATGATGATTATTTCGATGTGATTATATTTGCGTTGAGGTGTAGTCCAAATTTTGCTGCTTCAATTTCAACCCTTTTCAGAAGTTCTTGAGCTTGCTCAGAGGTGATAGCGACGTCATCTGCGAAGCTCAGGTCAGTTAGGAAGGTGGCTGGTGTTTTACTGCTCGTTACTAATACAGCTCGAATCCTAGTTCAGCTTCATATCCTTCAATGGCCTGTCGCATTACATTATGTAGCACAATTATAAACAGAAACGGTGCCAGCGTGTCTCCTTGTAACAGTCCCGCAATGAAGTCGAATGCGTCTGTTTCGCCATCGGGTGAGATGACGTTGGCCTTGGTGTTTTCATAGAGACAGCGTATAGCAGCCTTTATCTTCTCTGTAATTCCATACACTTCGAGTATTTTGAACATACGCTCACGATGGATGCCGTTAAAAGCCTTTTTGAAGTCTACAAATGTGATAATTGCTTTCAATTTGTGACTCTTAACTCCTTCGATCAATCATCACAGTGGCAGGCAGGCAGTTCTCCTGCATTATACACAATAACTGTATACTATTCAACAGCATTTTCAGTTTTAGCGTTCTTGTAATTCCTTTACTCTTTGATTGTTATTTAGGAGAGGGCATATCCTTCCTGGATGAAAACACTGAGAAAGTGGTGGAATAAAGGCACAAATAGGGTTGCTGCATTCTGGGTTGTTTCACTTACGATGACGATCGTGGTTGTTGTTGGCATAACTACAGACTTCTTGAACTGGGACAACATGAACAAGGATTTTGTTGCTACCAATGAGTTATCTCGCTCCTTTCTGGCATCTTTCATCCTGGTCTTTGATCTTCTTATCATAATGCAGGTAAGATAATTACCATATTTCTTTCATATGGAAATGATGTCATGTTGGGTGATCGTTCATGCATAAGTAGAGTACAAATCAGTTCATGATATTTATTCTGTTTTCTGAAAATAATGACGACAGCTTTAAAAATTGTGGTGATAACAATGCAACTACTGCTAGCTATAGAGGAGATGGAAGTGGTAACAATGATGGTTATAAAGATAATACTGTTACTCGTGGTGATGATGATTACAACGACCACCTAACATACAATGACTCTGAGTGCAACGTCATTGACATGATAACACATCTGAGTTCTTTCCCTAATAAAATGGTCAAACAGGCATAAGTGACTATTTCAAATTATTGTTTGTGCTTTATACATTCTTATTGCAGGTGCCATTTGATAGCAATTAAAAACAAGCGATACTATGTCAAACCAAAAATTGCCTTTTTTTTCTGAAAGTAAGTTCGTCTTAGACGACAATGAACCATAAGAGGAGCAAAATCTTCTTTCGGAAAGCATTTCCTGACAAAGACAGTGTACGACCTCTTTAATATGTTCTCTTGAAGACGATGACGTAGATAAGTAAAGATAGGTGGTACTGCCTTATGTTTACGAAGTAGCACGACAGTACGAACAAAAATTCCTTCCGTCCCAATTTCCCCTTCAGCCACCCAAAAAACTAGTTTTAAAGACATTTTAAATTTGATAAAAGGACAACCAACTTTGATAAAAACTGGTAAAACCTGATGAAAAATGGAACAGAACCTGCACACTCAAACATACCATGCAACTGAAACATCCAGCGCTTGGTCCCAAAATACGACTGTAGCTGAGCTCCGAAAGGAACCAATATAGCCATGTGCATAACTCGCTAGCCAGTAGATTCATTACCAAAAGCAATAGGAGGTCCTGTTATCTGGGGAAGAGAGGACCAAACCCCTGGTGGTATTTTGTCACTGACTCAGTCATCGCACCATGATCTATAGAAGGCTTTTTTCTCAGAAAAAAAGATAAAAACGGTGAGAGCATAATATTATGATACTTATTAGAAAATAGATAGATTAAAATTTATTAAAATATATATGGAGTTTTTTGTCAATTTTTTTGGAAATTTTTACTCCTGTCCAGCAGGACAAGCAGACCTTCCAGCTACGCCGCTGCTTGAAGATTGATGTGTCATGCTCAAACTGTGTATGTCTGTTATTCATTTAGGATTGGGATTTTCCGCATTTTGCGGGTGCCATGGACATAAAACTTCCCGGCATGAATTACGACCATGTTGGATTTACGCTTCCCAGATGCTGTGGGCTAAGTTCTGAAGACATGGAAATTCATATTTCTGGAAAGTGGTTTAATTACGGTATCATCTTCATAGTAATGATACTGGATTTAAACATGTGGAAAAATCAAATTTTTTACAAGCCCTTTGATTTTGGACAGTATACTAGCAGTTCAGGTACGTTATAAAAACATATTTTATCTATTTATGATATTTATCAAATGAAGTCTTTCTTTATCCATGCGAACATGAAGAAGTTGTGAGTCATGTGCCGTTATAATATGTAAGATCTAAGATTTGGTCATCAGTTGCTACACCTCACGAGCTGGTAAGTAAACATCACGTTTGGCTCAAGGAGGTCAAGTCAGTGATAGAGATGCGCATGAACGTTTTATGAGTAAGTGGTATACACTATGTATTCTTAGAAAAAGAGGTTACCTATGACACACATTAGCTAACTAAAGTTTGTACTCCATCAACATTGGCGTATCCAGAAACATTTTCGGGAGGGCGGATAACCCTAGATGATGACTCGTTTTATTGGGAATAACCCTAGACGATGACTCGTTTTATTGGGAATAACCCTAGTTGATGACTTGTTTTATTGGGAATAACCTTAGGTGATGACTTGTTTTATTGGGGGATAACCCTAGATGATGACGTATTTCATTGATCATATACATCACAATGCAAAGCGTGTCCCTAGTAGATTTTAAACCACTTTAAAACGCAATAAACTAAAACTGGAAGCTACTTGTTACTTCAAAAACAGTTGGCTCGAGCGTGAAGGGGGTGGCATGACCCAGTGGCCTTCCTTTGAATACGCTTCATCCAATGAAATAGGTAAATAGGGTTCTGTTTGCAAATTGCGAAGGAAAGGCAAGTAAACGATGACAGAGGCCGAAGGAGAAGAGAGGGGGAGAAGGAAAGGGAAAAGGAAAAGAGCGAGAAGATGGGAATTTTTATTGCAGGTGCGATTATTGTTTATTGTAGTCCTATTATTGTTTTGAAATGAAGATAGCAAGGTGCTTAGTGACGTAGCTTAAAATCTGTGACACAATCTCGTCATGATTCATTCACGTATTTAGGAATAGAGTTTGCCTATGCTGTTATTGTCCTCTTTCAAGGAACGGATATACGTCTAGTGGTTTCAAGGGGTCACCAGTTAAAAATGCATGTCTGTCAAGATAGATGTCGAAGGAATAGAAAATTTGAAGGATATGATAAGTCTTTCATGGTCAATTTACAGAACCTATGTCTTGCTTTATCAAACGATTGCACCCAAAAGCCTTTTATATAGAAGTCCATGCTCTTATTTACAAGCAGTCAAATGTAATGATATTCAGGCAGGTAAGAAGTATGTATTCAAATTGCAATTGTTATACTGATTGCAAGTTAGGCTTGTGGAGATTGGAACGCCTCCAAGAAGAGTCTGATCTTCAATAGAATTCCTCTTTGGAATTCTAAAAAGTTCTCGGAAAGTGTGGTCAACTTATTTCACGCAACATTGTAACACAGCCTCGTCTGACTTTTGGATAGACAAAAAGCTAATCAAATTCTTGGCTAACTCAGACAGCTATATGGAAGAGTGGTACGAGGGGGCCAACAGCAGAATTAGCTAGCAACTAATCAGCAGCGAGAGGTAAAAATTGCAACGCTATCATTGCTGAAGTGGCTGACCGAGCTGACACTTGTTGCCTCAAGATGGCATTATATGCACCATCTATCATGCAGCTAAGACTAATTTACTTGGCTCTGGATGATTGATCCAGTTGCACTTTCTGGTTTATCTCACAATGAAGATAGTGGCTGATTTTAGAACACCATAACGTTTAATGTGTATACATACTCATCTGTAGAGGTTCAGAAATTGTTATTGATAGTAGAGTAATAAAAGACAATTGGATAACAAAGGAACAATTGGTAGAACAAACATCACAATGGCGTAGGTCACGTGTTCATATACCATAACAACGTTCATTTCTCTCGTCAACCTTGATTGCTAAAAGTAAAACTTTAAAGATGGCGAGTTTACTTCCTTAAAATATCTTATTAGCACGAGTCTTTCTGATAATCAAAATTTCACATTTACCCTTAAAATGTTGAGCACATTCGCCTGATGGTGACGTTTAGTCAGTGTTGGGCAGTACAAAGAGCACTGACTGTAAAGAGAAAGTAAAAGATGTAGTGAACCACAGAAGCTTAGCAGTAAATATTGGTGGAATTTAAACCTATGACAGCGAGTACTATACTTACGGTTATTCTCAAAGTAAAGAACGATGATCAGTTTAAGTGGCATCAGTAAAGTTTAATGGGATTTAGTATGGCCATAAATATGATGGAAAGTAACAGGTCTTTGCAGGAGTATAAATTGCAGGATTTTGTGCATTGAATATTACCATATACATATGCACATGTAATACATTACCACAATTTCAACGCACTGACCTACTGGCTTGAGGTCAAAAGTACAACACCCAAGGGGCATTCTTTAACGTGTTTGAGATAATAAAAATTATCATTAAAGTCATGTTTAGATTTCCTACTGTTGAATCTTGTATCTCAACTTGTTTGGTCTCGTTTCTATTGTTTCCCTGGTATTAGGTCATATTTACTCGGTTATGGATCGGGATTTCATCAAGCGAGCAAACAAAACCATGTTGTCATATGACTGGCGCCTTAATAATAAATTGCCAGGAACGAACACATCGTACCTATCAACAGACATTAAAAGTAATTCAAAGTATTTCGATTATCCACTGAGGATGAAATGTAAGTAATACTGAATTTACTCCATGATTTGTTAAGAAAAGTAGCAGAATTGTCAGTTTTGCATCCAGAAAAATAGGCGATACCTGGGTTTTTTTTCTTCTAGGGTCACCTTAGGATAGTCGTCTACTTCAGTGAGCATACTAATAACCGTCTTTGTTCAACTTACAGACAAAATTCGTGGCGTTAGTCATTGGAAATGCAGAATTACATCCAATGAACTTCAGCTTACTATCGACTTTGGACAGTAAGAGTTAGACTTGACTATTTATTTAGATTTTTTAACTTCCGTAGTTGTATGTGAACATAGTACAGGACTATACAAACTTCTTCTTGTCAAAACCTTGCCTAGAAGATATTGATACTGATGTCGAAACGCCTTCTTAAGTATTTTGCATCAGTATATGTTATAAAGTTTAAATCTAAGGTTAGTCTTGGCTAGAAGTCTTTTGAAAATAGCAAGCGTGCCGTTGAAATAATTTTCAAAATAGTACGGTATCTGTATATATATGGAGTTCTTAAGTTTATGTTTCAAAATGATATACAAGCCCCAATTTCTGTTTGCAGGTGTGGCATTTGTTCCCTCCATGTTTGCATTTTGCATGTTTTTCTACCTAATCTACATTTTTGGGCAAGAAGAAAACCCCGAGGAAAGAATGGTGAGGTTCTGGAGGGAAAGTCACTTTAGAACAAGAAGAAAAATCAAGCAAGACAGTGAAGCAAATATGACACTTCCCGGAGAAATGGCTATAGAATTATCTGTGTTTAGCGAGGTATGGCAACAGATATAGCACTCTATAACCTTTCCAAGATGAGTATAAGTATATAAGTGAAATGTAAGTGTATCTATAAGTGCAAACATTTCCTTATTGCACGCAGTGTATCAGGCGTGTTACTCTAAAGGATTGATCAACGGTTGAAATAATAACAACTGCGGGTGATTTTAGTTACAAGTATAGTGATTATTAAATCTATGTTCATTCCGGAGCTGTATTGACAGGTCATACAAACTGTCGGCAGACAAAAATGAACTAAGCCATATATTGTGACCATTTTTTCTCATTAAAAGTCAGAAAAGCGCCAGCAATTGATCCATTTTTCAAAGTCACAAATTGCAAGGCTTATAGTTAGATTGATTTAAGGAACTGACGAATGAACGATAAGCACTTGTGTTGCATCCATCTGGCCACCACTGTCCTCTCAGTTTTGTTTGTGATTTTGCTCCTCTTCCTAGCTCATGTTAACATACTCCAATGTTTATTGAAATATTTATGTTTTGTCCTATATGGAAAAACAAGTATATGCATGACATTGTACATATGAGTGAAAGTATGCAAGGACTATAAGGTGGAACATATCGTCAAGATAAGTAACGACAAATGTGGATTGTGGGTTTAGGAGAGGCACAGGGATATCAGAGATGCAAGTGGCACAAAGCCATTATATGTGGTGAGGCCATTCCCCATCAGACAGGCTTAGAATGAATACTTGAAAAAAACTACGTCCTATATCAGTTAGTGTTGATTGCCTCTTTCTCGGTACACGTGTGATGACAAAAAGAACACAGATGGATCTTCCTCCTAACTATACATAGAAATCGGATTAGAACTATTCCGATATTATAGAATTAGCAGGATTTGAACGTTAGGTAACTGTCCAAAGTTATTCCTTCGAAAATTCACGTAACATGAGCAATTGCATCACAGAAAACATGTGTAATTACTTTGAGTATATAGAACCTTTCAATCCCTCACATTGTCATATTGTACGAGTATACATCGCCTATGAGATCATTATTGTACAATTTGCTAAAGCACAAGCTTTAATTTGCTAAAATACAGGCTGCACATTGCTAAAACACAAGTCGAACATGGTGGCCTGCTCCAAAAGGTTAAAAAATGAAATTTCGGATGGATTAAGTACACTATAAACTGTTAATTCTCCTTAGAAGTGGTTTCCAACATTACCAAAGATGTAGACATTGACAAGTCGTTTATAATTGATGTCTGTGCGACTTAAGGCACTAAGACATTGTTTTATTAAGTTATATGTTATACTTACAGTTGCGATGAGGTCCTGAACTCTGCTGTTAGCTGCTGTCTTTATCACGTTCTCTTTTCCGATAATAATTCAAACACAGCACTTCTTTTCTGTTTTCTTAGGATGGTTATCCTATTGACGATCAAGGAATTAAGATAACGGAATCTCAGTTGTTGGACAAGGTAATTTTCAGGCTACTTTACAGGCTAAAAGCAATAAATTTATTGACGGTTTGCAGGATGATTGATAATTTTTATTCTAACCACACTCGTAATTGCCAATGTCAACAATTAAGATAATAGTATAAAAAATCTTAAACAACGATAAAACAATTTCTAGGGCGTGATTTTCTACAGAAAATTGCCTGTTGGTTCCCAAATGCTAACACCATCAACTATTCTGTGGCAAAACACACAGAAAATTTCCAATGTCAGATATCAGATTTTAATTACAACTACTGATCTCTAAGAAGGACTGGATTGAGCATCTTCCGTCTCAAAGTGAGATCAGTCGTTGGACGCTATCTCTGTCCCCATCACACAAAGCTTATATAAACAATGTTAAGTAACATGGCGGACTTTCCCGCGCTATTTTAACTAATGGGGCCCAGTACTCGTGACTACAGTTTTTCGCTGTTAGAAACAATTGGAAGCTGGATCCAGTCTTTTTTAGAGATCAGTGATTACAATGGATGTCAACTTAGTCAGTATCCTATGAAAAATCGACCGTTAAAAGTAAATAATCACAAGACAGTACTTCGGATGATCTTTTCTATATTTCTTAACAAATTTGGGGCGATTTTGGAAAATGTAAGTGATTATTAAAGGTGCATAATTGATGCTAAGATAGGATCAATGTTCCAAGGATGTGCAAACGCATCATATCTTAAAAGGTTATCTCCTATTTTTTACTAGTCTACACTTTTTTATTGATATTTTACTATGGTTTTCCTCGCCTTATTTTAGTTTGCATGAGAGATGCCCATCAATAGACAATAAACGGAATAAATGGTGCCTGTCGTAATTCCCCATTTTGTTAACTTCACGAAACGCATGTTTGGAGCTATAAGAGCCCCCATGGAATCTAGTATATTTACTCCATTTTTACAGATAAGAGAAGAGCTCAGTGGAAGTTCATCTGAAGACGAATCTTACGTTAGGAAACCATATCCAACACCAATGAAGAAGAACCTCAAGTACTACTTTCGGCATCCAAACACAAGAATGATTGTGGCCTACATGGGGGTCATCCTCAGTTGGTTGATGATAGCGGAGGATCCAATAGCTCACAGTAAAGCGGACGCAAGAGTTGATGTGATAGGAAATGCCTATGCGCTTGTGTTGGCACAGTGAGTAGTTTTGAGGTCTAAAATTTCGGTCTCTATTGGAGCTACCACTATCGTCAGACTGTTTGTGCACATACTCTCGAAATTTTGTTTTCGCTAAGTTACCATATATCGCACTTTTTGGGTCAACTTTTACACTAAACTTTTCTCTTCTCTAGCTCAAATACCGTGGTGGTCTATATACATATTTCTTCTGTATCTTTCAAATCCTTGTAATTCTCTCTTTTCTGTCCTCATGCTTATTTGAAGATATTCCATTTAAGACTGCTATTTGTACTTCAATGAATGAGGGATAGTTTAAGAGTGAAAATTCTTCTGTTTTGGAGGCTGCTATTACCTTTGGAAGGCAAAGCCATGTTTGGTTGCCTCGGCATAACATCCACAGGGATCATTACAGACTTTTAATCAACTCATTTGTTTAAAATGAGTTGGACACTAGTTTTGTCGTCTTCAAACGCTGTTGTACATTTGGACTCTAAATAAGAATAGGATGTGGGTGTTGATTTACAATACGTACATTTCATCATGTAAACACATGTGCTGATTTACAAGAATGATAATTAAGTATCTCCTTACTTACAACTGATAGTAGGTTTTTCTTCGAATTTGCACACAAGGACATCTTGCAAATTCTTAGAGCGCTCAAAACTAATGTCTATTGCAAAGAACCACTTACAATTGAAAGAATATGCAGACTTTCCGCCTAGGCCCGTAGCTAGGAAGGATTCAGCAGGGGGCAACACCTTTTCATAGGGGGCAATTTATAATTACGATGTGAAATTCTATGTATCGAGTCATGCAAATTTTCTGCATGCAGGGGGCAAGTGTTATTGTGCGGAGGGGCTTCGCCCTCACGCGGCCCCCTTCGCTACGGGCCTGCTTCCGCCAACCATGGATTTGAGGTTACATATCGACTATTATGCTGATGACAGCTTATGCCAGCTAAAGAGCATATCAAAACTACTTCATTTAGTAACACCTAGTTACAACTTGAACTTACAAATTAGAGAGTTCATTATCATTTCTGAGTGACACAAATGAAAACGAAGATATTCAATTAATACGTAAGACGAAGTTTTGTAGAAGATCTAAAATTGTAACACAACCTATTATAGTGTAATGTTACAGCACAACGGTCCTTTCAGCAATCGACTTAATTCTTGGCTCTAATATTTCTACAGCAGTGAACTTCGTATTGCACAAAGATCAATTTAGCGATATCTTTATCTTGAGCTGTGGTGGTATACAGTCATTGAATGTCTTCATAGGATAGATAGATAAGCAAAGATCAGGGGAGAACAGGGCCTATCCTGTAGATGCATAATCAATGACGCTTTCCAACGTTGATACAGCAACATTTCTGTAGCATTTATTTGGTTAAGTTATGATTTGAACAAGGTAAAGTGTACTCAGCAAATTTCATGCTGTGTTGCATCATCCACGTTTAAATTCTACGCATACGCGACTGTTTCATTATTCAAAGTGGCTCCCTTGAAATACTATACACTGCCTCCCAAGCTCGCTCTCAGCTCCAACCTTACTCTCAGTCATGATGTAAGAAAGATGTTAATTGTAAAGAAGTGCTCCAAGGCAGTTTGTACAGAGGATACAGACAGAGGGATACTAGTATGCAGATGCAACATGAGCAATGGCCTACTGCAAAGGATAATCATGGGGAAAACTGATATCACACGATTGTGTGGGTATTTGTTCGAGAATTGGCACATTTGAGCTTTAGACTTCTGTCTACAGATCGACGACCCCTTTTAAATTTCTAGCGTTTTATGTTTCAACACTAAACGTGACTCAATTCTTGAAAGTTGTAATTTCTGAGTCTCGCCAGCCTTTGCTTCACCTCGCGAACCAGCTTCTAAGTTACCATAGCACTGGAATCTTCTGGTTATCAACTTCGTGATCATTTATATAGCTCTAGCTCTTTCTTCATTTTCATAATTGTGATATTCAGCACACATTTTTAATCATTCGTAGTTGTTACAAAAGTTTGAAAATTTCTGTCTTGCTACCCTTTCACAACTTCATGACAATTCCTCAAAAACTAGCTGCAATTTTTGGCTACCGTGTGTATTTCTTTACCATAACACGCTTCTATACGGCACGGAACTTCCTCATAAGTCTGATGCCAAGTAATCGTAGTATTTCTGGTAAAGCTGGCATGTAAGGATTAAGTGTATCGATTATTTGAGGTAATCATGGAATATTGCAGGTTAGAGATTGGTACTTTGACATTTGGCAAATCATGTAATTGCATTGGATTGGGCAATACCATTTTTGCAAGATGTTCGTCATGATGTATCTATGTCTCTTTTGTAGGTATCCAAGTGACGGTTATGCCGCTCTCAAGATATTTTTATGGGTTTGTGCTATTTTGTCAGGGATGATATTTGGCAAATTTTTTGTTCACAAAGTCATCCTTTGTCGTCTTTTCAAGTTTAAAATCTTCAGCGAAGATGGACAGGGCTCCTGGACTGTCATGTCAATCATATGCATCATCTTTTTGTTTCTTTGGAGTCTTCTCTTCAACCAGATAGTAAAGCTTGAGGGACCCACACATACACAGTACATTGTTTCAAACAATATGCATATAACCTACAAGACGTTCCTTAAGGGTGTGGCTTGCTTCACGTGGCTTGTACACTTTACAACTGCTTGGATGGTGACAGATATTATTTTGCAGGTAGGAGACCTTTAAGATATTACCTATTAGCCATATAACATTCCAAATTCATTTGGTGGCAGTGCTGTAACCACTGAGGGGGGACTGGGGGGCTATAGCCCCCCATAATTTTCAAGGTGATTGAAAGAATGTTCACAGAGTTTACGTACCGTCAGTTGCCTAAGAGCGTAAGAATATGTTC
>JAAAKL020009714.1:0-14882 GCA_010016065.2 Carybdea cf. marsupialis auct. non (Linnaeus, 1758)
CATTAAGAACATGTCAGCAGTATAATGCTGACAAGATCACTTGCAGAGTATTTACAAGAAGCCATCCTATAACTGATAGAACACATAACAACGAGGTCGACCTAGACGCTATTGCAAATGCCGTTGTTAGTATCACCTGAAATGATTTAACGTTATTAAAGGAGGAAAATTAGAATAGTAGCACTGAGTCTAATGGAATTTTCCTAATGGCTTCGAGCATGGTACAGCAAGGAATGAGAAATGAAGCCTGGTGGTGGATTAACTTTACGATTTCGTAAACATTAACAAGTTAGGCAATATTTTAAACTCGACACATTTTAAATGTTGATGCATGTAATCATTTAATATTTGAGAACGATAACTCAAACAAGCGACGGAATCCACCCTATCAACTTTTGAAATAATCCTATCCAGCCAATCGTTGAACTGAACAGAATTTAAACTGTTTCCTTAAGACATTTTACCCATAGAACTGGTGCTACGTGTAAAAAGAATCTAAAGATACGTAGACTCGATTGTCATAGTAATGATATTGCAATTTTGTATGTCACACCAACATGATGTAATAGAATGGCAAGCTATATGGAGATGACGTCAAGGAAACTAAAGCTATTACAAATGTTTAATCAAGTGATCCACGCAGATGACACAGGCATGTCTGAGTATCAGATTTAAAGCTTGTGATTTGGGACATCGAATGTTCTAGAGTCGTCCTTCTCTTAAGTATAAATATATCTTCACAAAGCATCAGCAGTAGAGTGAGAGAAAAGCTAGTCAGTGAAGGAGATCGGTACTACCAACCGATTTGCTTCAAGTCAACAATTCTCCGTCTTACTCGATGTTTGGAACAACTCAAATACGACTCAAGTAAAGCTCAAGAACCTTCCATGATAAAGAAGTCTCGACCTGCCACAGAATTTTCACCTCTTCAATCTCAGAACTTTCAGACGAATTCTTATATCGAATTTTGAAGATAGCAAAGACTTGCCAGTGAGCTATATGTAGAGACTGTTTTTATTGTATCATTTATTTTGGGGTGTTTATTTGGGTTAATATTGAATTTATTACACACTATTTTGAAGACTGGTTACTGTTTCGTCAAGAAAACTTGACAGGCCTTTGCGTTGCTTTTGGCGACTCCGTAACACGATGATAATTTCTAATCGCGGAACTCCGACAGCGTGAAAGTTACAATCAGTACGCTTTGGATAAGCTCTGAAAGAAACACTCGTTTACACTTGATCCCTATTCATTAAACACCAAAGGTGTACTTGGTATTGGAATTGCAGTTGACGCTAGTGAGGACTCACCATTTATATTCTAAATCAAGATATATACTCCGAACTGAATCAACATCATACCTGCTCAACTACACGAGCGAAACTTACAACTGATAAAACCACTTACACAGATCTGTACTTAAGACCTAATTGGACAACGTAATCAGGAGTTTGACATTTCATAACACATACTGAGAGAACGCGTGGGCTTCTAGAAACTTCCCATGCGGACTCATTCTTAACATTTGGTGCCCTGAATACTTCAATCCCAGCCGATGATTGCAATTGGTTGTTCATGTTTTTCTATTTATTTGCATACATCCTAAGTATGTCAACGAAGAGGTAAATTACCACGTCTTTCGGGTAACTTATATACACAGTAACACAACCCAACCATAAAGTCTTTGCGCCGACAACCACGAGACAAAAAATACCTATATAATTACACAATACAGTACTTTGTCTTTGTATAGTATTACCCCTATAAGAGTATAATAAGGAACACTTTATAGGCTATGCTCGAAATCGAGTTTATAATTTGTAAATAAACCAGAAATTTTATTCTTTAATCTAGTTCAACGTGCATCTCTGAAGAGTGTTGACGAAAAAGCTTTAAGATACCATGATACCTGTCATCTCTGGAATTATATATATATATTTTGATCAATAAATGTAACAGTCGCATGAAAGAGTAGATGGTTCTCAGAATAGGAACTTTTAAGCTTTCAAAACCCATCGAGGTTTTGACCGATATTTATTCTCGCCGCTATTTTCCAACGGTAAATAATTATAACTACTGATGAGCCACCATAGTCCAGTGGTTAAGAAATCAGACTCGCATGCCAGAGGTTGTGAGTTCGAATCACTCTGGCTGGGCAATAGGTTACGCTCGAAGTCGAGTATGCTACCAAAAACCCTCGACAACCCCCCGCAAAAAAAAACAAACAAAAAAACCATCACTACTTACCCTAACCCCCTGTCCCAAAACGCCCCCCCCCCCCCCAAAAAAAAATCTTCTCGACGGTTATGCCACTGATGACACAACTGACAAAAGTGCCCTAAAAATTGGCACCTTATTCTTGAAAGTAGGAATATTTTATGTTTCCTTCTCTGTAGTGGTTTCGCTCCCTATTACGCCTCCCGGTTAAAGTGGAGACTTCCTCTACCCTAAATAGTTGATTGCTACACTAGCAAATTACCTGATGTGCCAACTCATGAGAAACAACGATTGCTATTCTCTGCCTGTTACTTTCTGAGGATTCTCCATCTTCAAACAGCAGTGCAGTCTCACGGTATGTCATCAACCCCCAATTTTCCATAGCACCGGCGCTAAAATCGGGAATAGCGATCATATCTGAAAGAGAATGTGGAAAGTAGGCAGATAATTTGTATGATCTTTTATCTAATTACTGCATCGAGATACGGGAACTAAACCTGTCGAGTGGTAGCTGGGGCCAGCTTGGCGTGCCTTCATCAATTTATAAGGGATTATAGCTGGCTAACTAATTTCAATCTATATAACGGCAATATAAGAAATATTGCCTTTTTATTCACTGAAATTATGAAGAGTCTCTTAATCTGTACACAGGCAGAACCTTAGGGGTGGAAAGGGGCCAACCCCTAATAGTTTGGACTACCCTTAAAATTGCGCTTATTTTGCTATCCAATCTTTAAATACGTACGTACACACACGCACGCACACACACACACACGCGCGCGCGCGCACACACACTCACACACACACACACACACACTCTCGCTCCTTGATGTTGTTCCGATGATTACGCCATTCCAGTGGAAATGGAATCAAAACTACCTTGAATAACAAGAACAGTAACATTAACGGAATAATAAATATATAATGGGCAGCAAGAGTATTTTCAAAGAACGTGCCTGGGCGGCACTGGATCCCCAAGTTCACTAAACGTCCTTAGTTGTCCCGTTTATCCTCAGGATCAGACAGCAATACTAAACACCTGCACAAAAATTCTCGCGAGTACAGCATATAAAGTTATGAAGATTTCAATGTATAGTATAACCTCGATTATCGGAACTGGTAAAAGTCAAACTCACAACTATGCACACCATGCAGATGGAAAGTGATGACGTCACAAATAAAAAATTATGGAAATAGTAAGATTTGACTCCAGATATCAAAAGGCAACCCGGGAATACGCTGTTTCCCCAAATACCAGACCTGCAGTGTATATAGTGTTTCAACTAGACTGTGTTTTAATTTAAAAAATCTCTGGTCAAAACTCTGTTGATATTCCTTGGTTCCTGACGTTAGGAACCAACATCGAAGAAGGTTTTGTTAGAGAGGTTTAGAACTTTGAAAGCTCGGTGACATCTCGGTGTTGGGAAAGGGCAACAGTCTCAATTTTGGCCATTGACATTCTTACTAAAAGGGCAACACGAAAATCGAGTATGCAAAGTAATGCAAAGATTTTCAAAATCGTGACGTCTCACGTTCCCTCCGCATAGGAAAGTGACGGAAAACGACAAGCTACAATAACCAGTTTTTACAAATATTGTAACAGGCATTGACGCTTAATAAATTGACATCAAAAATCGATCACTACCAAATGAAAGGAAACAATCCGGTCCTCATTGAAACTGTCTATGGGACATGTCTACTTGGGCATATCTTTCTAACAATGCATTTAACCGAGATAAACATTCTGAAAAGGTATTTTAGATATTTAGATATCTAAAGATATTTTTGCCACTATCTTTTATCCTCCTTTGCACACCTTTTAGGCAATGCTTATTGCCACAGAACGGGAAAAAGTGTGCCTCACTCAGTTGTATCTACATTCTCCCTACTGTTTGAACCTCAAAATTTGTGCCCTCCCTCTTTCCTTCTCCTCTCCCCCAATCCTGTTTTAGCTGTCTTACGTGAAAGCCGTGGCAACGTTGGTGGTAATAGAGCAGGTCTTAGTTTTTGTCGGCATCCACAGTGGGAACTGACATTGAGCTCCATTGTTCACTGCTTCGAACGAGATATTGCGGGGCAAGCAGAAAGCATTGGGGTGAGACCAAGCTTGATTTAGTATACACGGTGCATAGACGTAACAACCACAAACTTGTTGAGTAACTAACTGTACTCAAGACAAAGCTTCCGTATCTTCCGATGACAAATTTGCCCTTCTTAGGTATCGAAGAAGCCGCGACGTATTTTCTGCCCCTTATTTCTTTTTCGAAAGTGCGCCGTTTCCATCTGTTTAACTTAAACTCCGTTATTAGGAAGCGAAGATTTTTGAAAATTATGTCCAAATCTATTAAAAGTCATAATATGTTAACAGGGAAAGCGGAATTGTGATATATGTCGAATCTGGAAAATGAAAATCCTGAAATATACTTGGCAGCTTCTATATCTACGGGGGTAAGCCACTATATGGTGTGTGATATAGGACAGAAGAGAGATAAATGTGTAATAAAAGCCATCGAATAAGGATATCTATGGAGCCTTTGTCTACCCGTTACAGTTACAGGTGTAGGACACTTTTAGAAGTTACGGAAACTAAATTACGGAAACCAATCCTAAAACTTAAGAGGGGCATGTCTGAGAAGGAGTGCCTGTAACATCTTTAAAATGGCAATACCGAATTCACAAGGATGAAATTGGCCAAGACTTATGCAATGCCTTGATAAACGCTATTTCCCATGTATGCATCGGCGGTGATTCCATACTTTGTTTGATTTACTGGCTCGCATTTTCTGAACAATCGTTGTTTTCGGCCCATTCTATCAACATCAACCTTTCTACGTGTGCCTTGGTGAATCTGATTGTATATTTTCAAAACAGGGGTAAGAATTGGACTGTGATACGTTCCGTGATAAATTCACTTTTTTTTACTTTTTTATCTCACCCTGTTCAAGGCCGAAGCCAGTACTAGGAATGGGAGTACATTCCCCCTTCTATCCATATTGTTAATGCTCTCTGTGCTTGCATTCCCCCCTTCTGTCGTATTTCTCGAAACATAGCTTCCCACTTCACGAGAGCAGATGACAGACCAAAGTACCTCCGGGATCGTGGCAGGCAAAGTTCGGGGTCGGTTCGAACTCACGACCCTCTGATTGTGAGTCTGACACCCTACCGCTATTCCACATACCGTATATGCGATATATTCTCCTGTTGAACAGCAGAGTGTGCAACCAGTGTATAACATTAACAGTGGCATACGATGCGAAGATCTGGAATCTTACGAAGAAACAAACTCTTAAACTAAGAACTATGAAAAGAGCCCACGACAGAATCATGTAAAACGTCACCAGGCAAGACAACAAAAACCGTATCCCAGATTTGCGAACAAACTAGAATCAAAGACATTTTTAAAGTAATAAGCAAAGTCAAATGTCGATGGGCGGGTCATCTTTTCAGAAGTACAGACAACACTGAGTCAACTCGACTCATGCTAGGGAGTCGGCGTGATGACATCGATAAATCCCGCCAATCTGCACACTGGCAACAATTTTCACACGAGCGAGTAAATTGCTCATAAATGGGGAAGCCTGCGTCCAACAGCTGACTGATGTGGGCTGATGATCATGATACCGTACATGCATTTCATATACTCGACGTTATGCACGACGTAGCTGTTCTATCATCAATCATGAAAGAGAACAGGTTATGAGAAGTATCCCTATTAACTCGCCATAACAAGTCTCGTTAAATCATCTTAAACGTGTAGCGTGTGGCCGTGTGGTCTAAAAGCTTGCTTTGAAAACCACCGACCTGGGTTCGATTTCAGCGATGGGAAGCTTTGACAATTTGATACCATAGTCACGGGGCCCACCCAGTCCATGTGACGGAAATTGGGGAGACGGAAACTCAAATAGCCCGTCGCATGACAAATACCTTTACGCACATGTTTTAAGGAGCTCCTCAGTGCAGCGTGATTAAATAAAATAATAATAATAATAAAATTAAAAAAATAAACAGCTGCCAGGAAATTGTCACATACATACCTGCTTTCGGAAGGGGATAACTGACATTGTAGTAGTTCTCAAAAAATGGAAGTATTTTGGTTCCAGTGTCGTATGCATACTGCAACTGTTGCACTTGATCCGGAGGGGCATAGTACGTCATCTGCAAGAAATAGAAAATGCAGTCCTTGAGATGATTGTCCCTTGGTATAGAGCGTGTCATGGACAAAGGCAATTTGAAAAATCCAAAGTTCTGCTATCTAAACTGGGTCAAATGGACCACATTTAGGCTTACTTAACGGTCTTTAGGCCACCCTGGAATGCTTGCCCTACAAGTTTGTGATTGTCATGTGTACAAAACAACAGAAATTACCTAAGGAGCGACGTTCAAGGAGCGACATTTAACGAGCAACATCAAGGAGCGACACGCTCAAGGAGCGTCATTTTTTGATACGGGCAGTGCAGTCTTTGTAAAGCATTAGTGTCAGAAGTGGGGCCGATGGACCATATTAAGGTCCTTGAGATTGCGACAGACCACCCTTGAATGCAAAATACCACAGAAACATGATGCCGAAGAAAATTGAAAGTCTTTCAAATGTACGTAATAAAAATGCTCATGTGAAGGGAAACCTTAGACCTTGATACCCCCCTTACCCATCCACATCATCAACATCCACCCGTGGATTTGTGCATGGAAGGGATTAAACTCTAAGATGGAAATAAACGAGCGCAATGGTGGTTTAGTTAAAGTGAGCAATCTAAGACTCAAATTTTTCATTAAAAATTTTGGCCAAATTCAGATCAGTATCCTATGTCCTTTAAAATACCGCGAAATCGATACGCCTGGTAGATCGCCAAACTCCATACCTTCCAGCTGTTTGATATCTTTTTCAGTAATCAAAACGGAAATCTTAAAGACACCGAAACGTTAAAAGATGCATGACTTGATGACTTTCACACTCAAATATTCCTGTCAGCATCCATCACCCCACCCTTTAATGTTTTTGGAAAGGGTTACAAAAAATCGACGTCTTTTTCGTTGTTGTGTCAATTCGGGTAACTCCAGCAATTGCTGATCAGACCGCTAACATTGAATCATTTGTGTCCTCCAGTTGGGAGATCACATGGTTATTCGAAGAAAATGGTAGGTGCAAATTTCAACCTCTAATTTTGACCATACTCGTGAATTCTGTATTGAGTTGAGAATTATGAGAACTTACGTTATCAACAAAGCACGAACAATGCTATTAAGTGTGGACTCTAAGGAATGAAAGGAAACTTTAGGAATGAAACTTTTTCCCAAAGTCAAAAATTACAAAAAAATACAACCAATTCTAAATTTCAAACTACTTCCTTCATTTTCAAAATTAAAGTTTTGTACCTACTGAAAAAGTAAAAAGTTTACAATCTATGGTAGCAAGTACTCTAGCCGCCTTTCTACGCAGGTCTACGATAAACCATGAGGTAAAACGACCACTCACAGACATATTTTCAGCCGTGATTGTTTTCAACTTTCCGCAGCGACTATTGCTGTCTTCCTGAATTTAAAATTAGGAGGGAAGCAGACCACTTACCGAAACTCCGCTTTTTGCCTTGGTACTTTTCGACTTGAAATCGCAAATGACAAATGCTACCAAGTATGTAGGCATCATTGCCGTCTTCTTAAATTTATCCATTACACGTCCGCCGACGGTGCTGCTGGTGTCTATCGGCATATTCGAGATGGCGATCATACTCGAATCGTGATGGATTGTGATAGTAAAAGTTGCTTTCATAGCAGGTTCGTCGAAACAAGGGAAGGCTCGTCTGGCATCTGTGGGCTGGAATTGAGTCGCAGCTATTGTACTGAGGGAAACAAGAAAACAGATGATCAAATCAGAGGAATCAGAGCAATTATCAATGAAAAAATCGACAAGAATCAAACTTACTTTAAATTTACTTCGCCTTTCCCGCTGGTTAGTATGCAACTTATTCCATCGCATCAGGCAAGTAGCTAGGGGGGTAGCACGAGTAAAACATCTCTTACAATATCTGTACTTGCCCTCCCCAAATACATCCAGTCAAAAAGGAGCTACTCCTGCACTCTTTATGGCCAAAAACTATCGCTCCCTGCCTTTTCAACAAATAATGCATAGAATCGCTCTGTTCTCACCCTGGCAACGAATCACAACATTTGGCATTGGAGTTGCTACTGTCTCGACAATATCAGCAGGCATTTGCAATACAGTTCTTTCAGGTTAGAAGAATCCTCGTTTTCATTTCGTTTAATAGAGAGGCTACATAGAAATGGTAGGGTTGATTTCTTCATAGTCAGTTCCTCTGGTTCTTTAGAGAAAGTGCGCGAGTCTAAAACTGATTCACATAACTGTACGAGTTTTTGCTTCGGATATCCTAAGTACGATATACCGTTATGAAGTTCGTAAACAGTAAACGATGAGAACTTTTAGCCCTATCGTTGAAACTTCAGATGACGTAATCTTGTTAGGCTGCTGCCAGATAGAGGCTAAAATCGCTAACCTGAAAGAACCGTATCAGCAATCCCACCTTTTGATATTATAAATCATGCATCACCTTGTTTTTTTCACCGATATGCACCGGTCTGGGGTAGGACCCTGCTGTTTAACTAGTGACAACGAGTTCTATTCCAGGGCAGCGAGCACCTGGTCATGCCATGATGCCACCTTCGTGCCACATCTACACTTTGTCGTTATCATTTGACTTCCGTCGTACGAGGTAAGCTGGTGTTTGCATCGAATCACAGGTGTCCAGATGAGTAATGCTTTTCTGCTTATCTCTGATTTACGAATCTCCCTAGAGCAAGTCTTCTCTACTAGTGAACGTATTACCTACGCTAGGTTTACTGCATTACAAACAGACACTATTTCTCTTTCTCCGGCTTCCACTTCTCCATCACAGCTCCATCTATTTGTGACTTTACAGTATTAATGCTGAAAGGTTCAACGTTCTGCCCACCGCAGAGTTCTCTTGTTATCTGGACAGCTCCCACATATCTAGTTGCTCCAGGCTAGAGCTTAAATCATTCCCTGCCTTCTGTACTTTCTGCCTTCCGTACTTTCTACCTTCATCTAGAGCGACCCTCTGAATATCATCTCTTATCTTCGGATCGCTTGAGAAGCAGAAAAGCAGAGCAGTAGTGTGGTTTGTACTATTCTCACTTTGTACTCGTCTGTCACAGAAGCCATTGGAACTGAAGGTGGGTATTTCCCCCCACCCCACCCCAAATAGATATACTTAGCATTTTCAGTAGTCCCACCAAACCTCCACCATTCTTAATTACTCTCTGCTCTTGCGAATGGTACCAGCTAAACCTGTCCAGGAAATAATAACCTCCATGGAAGACAATACTGGTGAGAACAGCATGTATCCCTTCCGCACGCATATGCCCATCCAGTGGAAGTTTAAGCTTCAAATTTCATTCCCGACATATAAATCGACTCATTTAAAATGGCTAGGCCTGTCATCCTTGGTCTTCTGAACGCATCATATTGCTATCCATAAAGGTTTGGGTGGTGCACTTTACAGCTGTTGAAAATACCACCAAATGTACAAAAAGGAAATATGACTTGGAATGCCCACTTCGATCCATTGTCAGCTGGTGGGTAAAACTGTCTGTGGTAAAAATCTCGTCATCATTGTTTGCCATGGCTTGGGTAGGTTTCGGTAACCAGAAAAACTCCATACCCTGTAAAATGGATATACCTCCAAAATGTGCACTAAAACCCTTTTCTGCCACTCCCCTCCTCATCCGTTAATAATTTTACTCTGGTTATGAGATTTGTCTTAGGAATGTTATATCGGATGACAAGGGTAATCTTGGGTACTTACTTAGCCTATTTTGTTCTTCAGGATAATGCGGCTGCACGTCGATGGATGTCTTTCCATCGGCAAACCACTGTCGACCGAGGAGATGCATATAAAGTCTCTTTCTCCCCAACAGTGCTCTTCTCCACTCATCCTTGTTCTTTGTCATAAAGATGGCCAGTTTCCAGGCGCAAATATCTTTCGATATTGTGTTATCGGTAGAAAAAGGGGAATTAAATAAACGCCTTCAAAAACGGTCTTAAACAAGTCCGCATCACGTAACCATGGTTAGTCCAGCTTACAAGCGTTACCGACTTGGCCGCATATACCGACTTGGCCGCATATACCGACTTGGCCGCATATATCGACTTGGCCGCGTAAACAGACTTGGCCGCATATACCGACTTGGACGCGTATACTGGCATAAAATCATTAGCGCATAATTTAAGATTATAAACTTCCCCCAAAAGATGTAATAAGAAATAGCATGATACTTACATCTGTTTACCATTGGCTCGTTTGTACGTACTCTTGTAGAATCCCTTTAAATCGCTTGCTAATGCAGCCTTGTATTCATAATTAAGAGAGTGCTGCCCAGCACTTAATTCTTTATCCAACTCCATCACATAAAACTCATTTTTCTTAAATTCGTGTTTCTTAACAACTTTAGCACTATTAGTCTTGTCCATCAGTTCTGATTTCGTAATATTCATATTTTTTATATGGATAATGACGTATTTTGTTGGTGCTTTAACCTCGATATCAATCTTTGCGCTGCCTTTAAAAACTAAAGTCTTTAAATCTACATCCAAAATGACGTCATAATGTTTTGGAACAATCGCTTCAGGTAGACGAACGTTCCAGTAAGGTTCACTCCCTTTGGTGGTAGGAACAACCTTTTTTGTTGTTGGAGCCATTGAAGGTGGGAACGATGCAGTTGGTGGTGGTGCCTTGGTGGTGACATCTGGTGCTTTAGTGGCTGGACCTCCTTTAGATTTACCAGTGCCTAGAATAAGAGGGCATCAGTTACTTGGGCAAATCTGACAATTTTTAACAGATTGGAATGGCTGCCGTAGTCAGATTGGGTTTGGAACGTGGTGGCCAGTTCTCGTTTATTATGATCAATCCAATTGGCAACAATCTGCGATGACAGTATAACGCTCTAGCTTCCCCATTAAACAAAATCAATTAACCAATCACATTGCTGGACGAGAGGATTCCGGGGCAAAATCTGCTCGCCCTCTTACTGTCCGTTAAGTAAAGCCGGATTTGGGCAGATCGCGCGCAGTCTTGCATTTTTTATCTATCATTTGAAGACTGCAGTATAGTAGCGCCCATTAGTTTTGTACTGTACTGTGCATTTGCTCCCGATTTCTGTTCGTTTGCCAAGAATATCTTATAAAACTGAAGCTGAGTCGTCTTCGAAAGATAGATAAAAAATGCATAAAAATGCATGCGATCGGCGCCATAGCAGTTTCGTACCCCCACCCCTGATATCACAGGAAAAAAAGAGTCCGAATGAAATAAAACTAATAAGACAAATAATATAGAATATAAACAACTTAATCAGAGCAAATAAACATTTCTTGTTTTCCTCTTCAATGATAGAATTGAAAAGGTCTGTATGTCCAAGACAGGTATTATCTCTTCAACCAATCACAGACTAACAGACAGATGAACAGAGCAGCTTTTCTTGATGTCGACGATTGGCAACCGCCCGAATCCAACATTTAGTGAGGGGGAGGGGGCGTGGATGTTCAGGAACCCGAGATACAAAGTGCACCAGATCAAACATCATAGTCAAGTAATAGTGAGAAGATTTTAGAACAAGGTACAGTGTGATATCTGGAAATGGCCGAAAAGGTCAAACATTTCTTAATGAGACATGCGCAAACATCAAACTGCTGGGGGCAATGCCCCCTGACAAACAGTTCAAATCTTCCTGTACAAGCACTTTAGTATATATTTTAATATATACAAGCACTATGAAAATAAGCATTTTAATGCCCCCCCCCCCAAAAAAAGGCTAAGCTCCCGCTTTATTATTCACCCCTTTGCGAATACTAAACCAACTCCCTGGTTGAAATCGATGCTCCAAGTGACATCCAGGAAGCATAAAATCGACTTGATACACCACCCCACTAAAAGGTAGGCAGGTATAGCCGACATCCGCCGGCCAGCAAAAATTTTGCCGACCTGAAGCTATTTGCGGTCGCCAAAGCCATTTTCTGCGACATTTCGGCCAGCAATTTTAATTTTCCGAGACCGCCGAAGAGCCTGAAAGAGTTAACAAATTGTTGCATTTCATAGACCTTTGCCAAGTGAATTTAGGTCAGTTTGGTGGAATTTGTCCGTAATGGAGGGAGGTGCTCGCTGTAGAGTCCGCTATATCAAAAAAATTCCCTCTGTACTAAGGTTCCATGAAAGAAGACGATTTTTTAAAAAGTTTACAAGAAAAATGAAATATCATCAAGGGCACATGAAAAAATGTTCCTTTGTTTAATTTTTTTGTCTGAGAATGCGTGACTTGTCAAAAGCCGTTAAAAGCCGTCATCACGCCGGCATCCCTTTCCGCTCTCGCGGCTGCGAATATCGCAAAATTCACGGCATTGCTGAACACCGGCCTTTATTCAAAGGCCTACAAAACCACCTTAGTCTCGGTTTTCTACATCTCTTCTGTTCTAAATCTTCATCTAATCATAATTAGGGTGTCATAATTTCTCAAATGATCCTTCTTGAAAAGGGGAGAATGGCTAGTAAGGGTTGTGATCTTCTCCTAGTGGTCATCAATGGGGATGGGGTGGGGTTGATAAAATGCTATCTTGTGTGGGAATTTTCTGAACTATCTGCCCTGAAAAATCAAGCACGAAAAGTGGTCTCTCTCATGATAAGAATGAGTATGCAACGTTTACTACAACCTTTTGTTCCCCAGATAACCTAAGGAATCCCTGTTATTTTCATGTCCTACTCTGTCATAGAAAACTTTGTGATCGTCACTTTTCAAAGCCTTAAATCAACAATGATTCGACCTGCCTAGAACTTATTATAACATGCAAATGAGGTCAACCTACGAGGGGATTAGCTCCATTCAAGATCGTCCGAGTTACAATGAACGACTGACACAAGAAGGTCATCCCTAAAAATGCGTGTGGTCTCCATTCTGCTTAATGCCGCCTCTATTAAAAGATAAACTCGCTTTTTAAACCCTTAGGATTGTGAGTTTAGTTAGCTTTTTAAGCAGGTTATGACAATGTTCACTTCGGGGCGCTTCGTTTTGTCCACAGCGAGAACAGCACTTGAAAACTAATTCGTTGTACAAGTAGCAAGTTAACTTCGCATTTATCAAATTCAACGTATGCAACACAACAACCACAAAACCTTGATTAACGATGCGCTATGCAAACATGTTCTGATAACAAGAAAACTGTGTTGGTCCAACAACATCAGCTCTTGGAAACTTCTAACATGATATCTCCTTCATCCAATTCCATTACTTGTACCCTCAAGTGTCAATTTAAACCGGGGATACTGATCAATTTTGGCAATCATTATCGATCTCCTGAATAGTGGCCTATACTTGATGGTGCAAGAGCACGGCGTAATATAGTACGCCATGTGCAAGAGTGATGGTCCTCTTTCCAATGATATTTCAAAAACAGATCAAGGTTTATTTTATTAAACCACAAAAAGTTAAATGAAGGCGCCAGTAAAGACAAAGCAATCAATCAATTTCCGTAACAGTATATAATCGCCAATGCCACAATCACAACAATAATTAAAAAATAATGACTGTGACCTTGTTAACAGTTTTACAGGTAATTTACCTCCCTTCCCCCCTCCTCCCCCAATTAATTTATCCTTGTGCCCATCCTTGCAACTCGTCTATTTGCTAACTTTAAGGAGTTTTGGCGCCAAAGCATTCACATGTCAATGCACGAACCAAATACATGGTAAACCAGTGCCGCAACCGTTTGCTGGGCCGGGGGTATAGCCTCTCAAATGATCTCCAAGGTGACGTAAAATTGAAACAGAATTTATGTCATTTCCAAGTCCTTGAAACAATAAAATCATTTGGGTGGAAATCGGTTTAGCCCCCCTCCCTTAATATTTGGTGTTTAGGATACTGTAAACGCCATCACTTTTCTTACTTCCTGGCGACAGATCAATATTTACTGGAGCCAAGAAAGCTAGTTGCCTCAGTTGTGCAGAATGTACTGGTGAGACATCCATTTCTGGTACCTACTGTTCTAGTACTCGGGTCCAGCAACAACCATGGGGGAGCCTGCTATAGGGTACACTGTACGCAATGGTGGCCTACAACAACGTGTGCAACGCACAAAGGCAGTTTTGGATCAGAAGCCCCTGATAAGCGCATTACACGTTTCATACCCTCTCCCCATCCAAAATTAGCCATAATGTGGTTTTCAAGAAATGGAGCGTGAAAGATACATTGAGTAGTATATGAAAAACTTGATCAAAGTAAAATCATTGTTTCCCTTAATTTCTGTTCATTATATAGGGCCTACAATTATAAACAATCAGAAACAATCTTCACAATCTGAAAGCGGACAGAAACTTATCTGAGGTGGCTAAAATCAAATCGGTAATGGATGATCACAAGTCGTAGAGGAAACTTTCAGAATTTGTTCATGTGGAAGCTTGACCGAGGTAGGTACGTACGCAGGTAGATAGGTAGTCTTAAACAGGCAATGGCGGCACTTACCATAAAAACTACTTCCTACCCCTTTCCCCCCCCACCCACCCCCCCCCCCCCCCACGAAAAAAAAGAAAAAAAAAAGCAGAAACAAACAAACAACTAGTAAAACGAGGAGTAGGAAAGCGCGGACAATT
>JAAAKL020009715.1:0-14882 GCA_010016065.2 Carybdea cf. marsupialis auct. non (Linnaeus, 1758)
AGTTTTCAGATTGACGGCATTGGGTGGACTCGAACCATCAATACTCTGCTTGCTAGACCAACTCTATGAAGGGTAAATCCTGTACTAGAAAAATCTCGTGATAAGAAATCGTAGGAATAAGTAGAATCGAGCTCCAAATACCTGTTATGTCTTTTTATTCAGATAGATAATGATTCAATGAAGAAACATTTGATAAACGCATCTGATCAGCCATTTTAGATTTATAGAATGACTCAAAATTTAAAAATAATGTTCTCATGGTCACCTTAAGTCAGATCGAGGCTACATCAAGAGTTCAGTCATAGGTGTTCTTGATTACATTATTTTACATGCTTAAAAACTTAAAATTTGATAACAAAACATAAAAGAACCCTCATCGCGACTCAGATATGATATCATGACACCAAGAGATACCGAACAACTACGTGTGATGTAAAGGTTTTAATTGACCTTACGTCCTCTTAAAAGGTGATATCTGTCAATGTTCTTGCACCCAGTAGACTTGCATAATCGAGTGAACTATAATTCGAAGGAATATTGTATATTATTACACATTTACTATATCCGTATCTCCCTTAACCTATAAATTGGACAAATTTTATATTGTTATTGAGGGAACTAACATTGATTACAAAATTCTAGAACTGTTAGAAAATACACTTTGCATCATTCGCTATTATATAATTCTTTATTCTTTCTCTTTATTATGAAGAAATCACAAGATGCCAAAAGGAAAAAAACCTCCAGGGTCTCCTCTGCAGCAACAACTGTGTAGCAAGTGCAAAAAGCCGCTTATCAAGGTATCGGATGTCTCAGTTCAGTGTAACGTCTCGGAGGTACCTTCCCATCAAGGTGAACCTTCCATCTCTGCAACAACAGCAACCTATTCTTCAAATGAAAAGGATACTATTCTTAAAGCTGGACAAGACGCTGGTGTAGATGTGGAGACGACTTCTCTTTCTAGCCTAAGGAGCTCCAGAAAGTTTCCGAAAACCGATTATAATTCTTCTGTCAACGTTGAATATGAAGAAGTGTCACCTGATGATGTCATATCTGCACCAGATGTTACAGAGAAAACAAAAGACGATGATCAGTTGAGTTATGTCTCTAGGTCCTTTGAAAACCCAGAGCCTTCTCTGAAGGGAAGCAAGAAATGGAAATGGGGTGTCTCTAAGCTCCTTAAAAGTAAAAAGCGTAGAAATAGCCAGTTTTCCGAAGGGAGCCCATCCCTTCAAGGAAGCCCCTCTCTTCGAGGAGGGGTCCGACGTAAATCACAGTCTTCCTCAATTTTTGAGCAGGGTGACATCTCTTACGATGGGAGTTTACATCAAAGAAGTGAAATAGGGACAGCGGAAGGAAGGAGTGACGTAGATGTTAAGCTTGATAACGAAAGTAAGAGCGAGTCATTTCAAACTAGCGCTGCAGACTTGCCAGAAATAGCAACACATTCTGATGTTAAGAAAAGTCCGAAAAGAGTAAAAGAACAGGAACATTCCGTGAAATCAGGTAACACTACATTGATTATCCCAAATTTTGTAGTTCTTTTAACCTTGGTGATGTTTCGTTGATTTTACTCCAATATTGCAACGCTTAATGTCACTGTAATCAGTCAAAGACATTTCTCGTCAGAAAGAGCTCGGAAATTGAGGGGTTCTTCGAAAATTCGAAATTCTTAAACTAGAATGAAAAACTAGTAAGGATTTGTTTCTCTCAATTGCGTTTGCTCCAGTTCACAGGGAGCAGTTCACAGGGAGCGGTTCACAGGGAGGTAGCGGATTCACAGTGCCAATGAGATGATAAGATGAAAAAAAGGGGCATGGCCAGTCACTTCAAAGGAAAAATGAGGAAGTTCAGAAATTAGAACCTTCTTTGCAAGTATTTAAAACCCTAAAAATCAGAAGTGAGATCTGTCAATGCACTCAACTTATAGTAAATCAAATGAGTGGAGTATAACAGAGAGTAATACCTACCACCAAGAAGCGTTAGTTTACCAATACTCAGTTTTAATGTAGTACAAGTCAACGGGAAGAATCGCGCATCATTTATCAGCTGTCGCAAGCAAGAATAGAAAAGCCTCTTAGTTCTCTTAAATTGACCCAGGAACCAGCTACCATAAGCTTGAAAATCGAACATGTACAAACAATTACAAAAAGGATTCTTTCAGGCAACGGTTAGCTCTCTTTTTCATGTACTGCTCCAGAAGCTGTACTCTTAAAAGCAAGGAAGTAAGTGTTCTATTGGAACAAAGTTATTGGTTACTCCTTGCAATATGTTAACAAAAATTACGCGTAACAGAATACCTATCAACAATATATTTGTTGCTATGGACGACCTTGTACAATATTCGTCTACCCTATAAAATATTTGCAAAAATGTTTTCCATCAATACATACGATTGTTCATGAATAGTGTTTGCCGAAAAGGTTACAAAAAATAATTTTTAAATCAACAGTTCACTATAAATTTAATTTATTGATTAATTTTTTGAATTGGATGGTATCTTCAATATGCCGTTTACTTCTTAAAGTAATGACAAATTGGGATGAATGCCAGGATTGATGTTAGAAAAAGTAGGGAAAATGTCAATCTGTGTCCACGTTATTACATGTACAACTAATTAATTAATTGATTGATAATATCTTTGCACCATCAGGAGAAGATATAGTACCAAAGCACCATTGTCACCATTTTACTAGATTTACCTTAAGTTGTTCAGCTGCGGCTGAAATACAACATATGGTATGTGTTAACATGATAAGGAGAAGAAGACGCCCTCGCTTCTGGTAACAAAAATTGAAGTTATAATTAAAAAATACGTTATCTTTGAAAAGTCCAGTTGAGCCACCGCCGTCGATGTCCACTGCCTCGTGGTGCCCGGCCATGTTGTACGATCTTGCTCCACGCAACGTGAAGGATTTTAGATATGTTTTTATTAGAAATGAGCTGACACCAGATTGTTGGTTAGTAATGATACCAACACTGGGACCTAATCAATACCAGTCTATCCTTACAAACTTGTTCCAGACTGCACGTCTTATAAGCTTAAAATATGTTTGTCTCACAACAATGTTACAAGAGACAGCAAATTCACACAATAAAAAGGCTTACAGTATATCTTGGGTATTTGGAAAGTAAAGAAATAATAACTTTAGAATTTCTAAGCTGCAAGAAAAATTATAAAGTTTCAACACAACCATGGGTGATAGAAAGAAGCATTTCACAACTCCCTCTCCTTAAAGCGAAAGAATTACATTCTAGTATTTGCATTTAAATCCAAGAAAACTTAAAAACAAGTTCTACAACTCTATCTTTCTATCTGAACAGCTTCCAGGTGTTGTGAGCTAGTTACCATTAAAAGCCCATAAACATGAGAGTATACATAGATAAGATGCACCGAAAATATGCTAGTCCCAGAGTATACTGATGGACAAGGGACCTTAAACAAGTCTGCGCACCTCTACAATATCATAATCACCTAACTTCATATTGCTACAGCTATATAAATGCTTCTCTGTATCTCAATACCTTTACCAGACTGTGGCAGCCGTGTGCAGCAGGACGGCATCTGCACGTGTACAAATTATACGAAACGTTTGATTGTTGCATGTTGCCACTTACAATCATGGGTATTTTCAAAGATTGATCCATATTTTCTATCTAATTGTCCTCTTCAAGTTAAATAAAACTGTCACACTGTAGTTTTTATCTTGTTTATTTCTAGATTTAGACTTACCAGGTGTTGACGTTGACGTCGATTCAGAGCATTACAGAGTCTTGGAACCAGAGGAAGAGACTAAAATGGACACAGAAGGTAGCCAAGTGGAAGGACAGGCCGCTTCTTCAGAGCTTCATCTTCGCGATGGTCTCTCTTCAGATGCTACAGTTCCTACACTTGAAAACGAGGACAGCATATACGAGGATATAGATTCTTATAAGAAGGGATTAGAAGTAAACATTAACCATGATAGCAAATCAGGAGAAGATAGCTCATCACCAAAGAAGGAGGGGTCAGATAATAGCAAATCTCAAGAAGAGAAGGACGATAACGAGATTAAGGATAAGAGCGAAAACGAGGATAAAGGTATAGTAATACACCTATCAATTCCTATGCTCACTTTCCCGTTTGTGTTCATAATAAATAGTTTTAAGTATATTAACACTTCTCGACTAATTTGATGCTACAGATCGTGGATGTTTATCATGTCGTGAGTCGTAGTCTTTTTCTGAGCTACGTTTCGAGAGATACTTTAGGGAGGACTCCGAGGTCCGCAAACGTACAACATGAAGTCGGCGAAAAGTTTCAAAGTCCATTGGCCAAAGAATTGGCCAAAGATGGGGGAAGTATCTCTTTAAACGGATCTCTTATATCTATGATAAGTAGTAGCGGCTTTAACGGGCACTAGCGAGCCATTCGGTAAGATCACGTTTCTTAAACGATAAACGTGTTATTGTTTATCACAGTAGCCTATGAAAGTAAGTGAAAAGTGAAAACGATAATTCTTGCTCTGCTATTTTACTGAAAGTCCAATCAAATTAAAGTTTTAATCTCAAAGAAAGATATCTTGGAAAGAATTTGTGTTTACCTGCTCCAAAGTTTTAGAAGGGTGACGACTATTGTGATGATGATCATGATGATTATAATAATGATGATGATGATAATGATGATAATGATGATAATCATGATGATGATGATGATGATGATGATGATAATCATGATGATGATGATGATTATGGTGACAATGATGGTGATAATGACTGCTATGATGCTTAAAATACTAACGATGGTTGTAGTGATGATGATAATGATGGTTGTGATGTAAGTGATGATGTGCCTGCTATGATGTTGGTGATAATTGAGGCTGCAATGGTAGAGATTTTTAATGGTGATGACTGGAAAATGATCATGACAGTAATGATGATGATGGGGCTTGTGACCACAATAATGTTGATGATGGTTGTGACCACAATAATGATGATGATGGTTGTGAACACATTAATGATGATAATAGTTGTAACACAATGATGAGGATGATGGTTGTGGCGGCAGATATGATAATAATGATAATAATGATGAGGAGGAGAAGGAGAAGAAGGAGGAGGAGGAGAATGATGATTAGGATGGTGAAGATGATAATGATGATGATGATCGTGTCCTAAATCGTCATGACCACACAACAACACTAAAATACAAAGTTATTTGTTATCATTGTTGTTTATTGTAAAACTATGTACAACTCAAGATGCATCTCTTGAAAAATGAATAAAACTGCACAGTATCAGCTGCAGGTTTGTACCTGTTCTAAACTTTAATTAATCTAATCTTAATACTCTCAGCATAAAAATATCGCGTGCTGCGAGCCACCGTGGTCTAGTGGTTAAGGAACCGGACTCACATGCCAGAGGTTGTGGGTTCGAAACCCGCCTAGCCCGATAAACAGACTATCGGTTAGGGAAGGCAAAGGGAGACCACGCCTGTAAATGTGCTCTCTCCCAAGGACATTGCTCACTCTGGCTGGGTAACAGGCTACGCTCGAAATCGAGCATACCACAAACAAATACAAAAATACATCAGGTTTTTTCTAATAAACTTGGCTAATATAAGTTTAATTTTCTCTATGTAGGATCTGCTGGGCTTTATGTCTCTTTTTTCCTGATTATCATGTTGCTAGTTCCGATGAGTATTTATGGAAAAGGGAATAATATCAAACATGACATGTTTTTGTGACACTAGTAACCTTTCAATTATTCCAAACGTTCTTTTCCGTTCTTTTGTTTCAGGTGATAACATCAGCGACATATTTAAACCTATATCCGATGCTGAAAGTGACCACTCATCGTCATCATCATCGACATCCTCTTCCTCCTCCAAAAGTTCCAAAAGTTCAAGAAGTTCAAAAAGTCGCAAAAGTTCCAAAGGTGAGAAAGATGACGCTAAAAAGGTAAAACATGTCAAGAAGAAAGAATCATCGTCAAAAGATAACACTAAAGAGGATGCAAATTTGTCTTCAAAACATGCAATTTCTTTTATTGAGGAACAACAAACAGTCATTACTAAAGAGGAATCGAGCATAGAACAAAGTAATGGCGACACAAATCTGGAGAAAACTTCAAGTTCAATCAACAAATCTAGCGACAGACAGCGCTCTTCATCTATCGAAACTGATTCCAAGAACTTAACGATCAATGCCAACGCACCTAGAATGGAAAACGAACATAAGAATATTGACGTGGAAGAAAATGTAGAAACAAAGTCGACAATAGAGGAAGGTAGAAAAGAAAAAGTTGTAGTAGAGCATACTAAAGCAGAGAGTTTGGCTATGGCTATTGCAAATTTGCGTGACAAAAAGAAGGAAAAGAACAAGAAAGCAGATGCTGAAGACCTCCATGGAAAGTCTGTAAAGGGGAAAGGAAAACTTACAGTGATTTCATCGAAAGAGGGCGAAGTAAACCCACGTAACTCGTCTATAGACCATATATATGAAGAGAGTCAGATTATTTCAAGTAAACAGGTGATAAGTGAAGAGAGTGTACATCGAGAAGAGAAAACTGTGAAAGAAGTAAAGGTGAGTACTACAGACAAAGAGACACGATCTGTAAAGGAAATCAAAAAGTATTTTGATGATAAAGAGCAAGCTCAGGAGAATGAGAGTGGTAAAAGCGAGTTGAAAATGTCCCCTTTTGGCCTCAGGTTGAAAAGTAGTGGTAGTGGGAAGTTTGGAGCAAAAACGGGAGAGAAGAGAAACAGCATCCATAAGGACGATGATGAGAAGCAGACAGGTAAGGGAAGAACAGTAAGCTTTGATAAGGGCGAAGCTATGTATATAGTGAATCAAAACAAGGTAAAAGAGAATGAGAGTGATCATAATGTACATAAATCAAGCCCTGATGAGTCGCCAGACAGCAGTCCTTTTCGACATAAAAGAAAAGCGTTTAAAAAGTCAAAGAAAGCAAAAAGTTTATCACAAGTATTGTTAAACTCAGACTATGGAGGCAAACAAATGTATCACTGGCAAGGGACTCGCAGCAACAGTAGTGGTAATGAAGATTTAAGTGATGGCATGAAAGATATCAAAAATACAACACCTGAAAGAAGCGGAGGAGGGAATATACTCGTTGGAAAGGCAATCAGTGACAGTGATACTAGTTGTTATGACTTAGGTGGTATAAATATGGCGCAAACCCTAAGAAATATGGGAGTACGTAGCGAGAATGTGGAAAGGAAGTACAAACATGGGGGCTTCGACTTTAATGGGGAACAAGAACAGTCTTTAGACGTTGACATGACGGCCATGTTTGAGGCCGCTTCCAGAAACGAAATATCAGCTGAGAAGCAAATGTCGGATTCAGAGCAGCACGACCAACAGGTCAGCAGTTCTGCCATTGTTGAACATTCGAGCTTTGTGAAAGAAGAGGTTCAAAAAATCGAAAGCAAACAAGGTACCAGTGCACAGAAAAATTTTAGGATAGGAGAAGTGGTTCGAAAGAAAACATTGAAAAAGTTAGAGAAGGAAAGAGTAAATGGGATTGTGGTAAACGGAGAAGAAGGATGTAAAGATGCAAGCCCGAAAAATATGAAGTACAGCGGAGAGAAAAATTATGAAGTGGAATATTTTGGTATAAATAGAGAAAGTAGGTTTCAGTTGAAGTCGACAGATTCAAATGTTAGCAGAGCTGCAGGATCAAGCAGTAAAAAGGAAGAAGTGGAATTAATCGGGAGTGGAAACATTGATGAAGGTACTGGAACCAGTGATGATGATGATGATTATGACTTGTTAACTCTAGTGCAAAAGCTTAAGCAGAGTAGAAAGAATAGATTAAAGAAGGCAAAAGAACAAAACTTCGAGCTAGAAATGCAGCTGAAAAAAATCAAGGAAAAAAGAAAAAGAAAGGAAGCCCACAACGACCGCAAGAAGGTTAGTAAAAGTAAAAAGAAAGTAAAGGAGGAGAAAATTACACCAATTCAAGTTACAACTCGCTATGATTTAGAGCAAGACCAAAGCTTAGAGAGTCTCTTAAGTGTCAATGGAGCAAATGATGATAAATATAGAAATGGGAAAGAGATTATTAAGGAATATCGTCATACCACCAACATATCTCGAAATGATACAAGTCATAGAGCTATGCATATTGAGAAAGCTTCTACTAAAGTAACCCAAGAAAAATTCTCTTCTGTAAAGAAACGAAAGCAGGAAGATGCAGTCAGTCATGCTGAATATCATGAGCGTATAATGGAGCATCTATCATCAGAGAGTTCAAAGTTTCAGCACAAAAGCTGTAGAAAATCCAGAAGTTCAAGTGGAAATCATAAAATGATAATATCGATCAAGAAAGCAAAAGATCTAAACAAAACAGATAAAAGCAAGTTGTCCAAGGAAAGTAAGACACAATCAGCTAAACTGGACAGTACAGTAAATACGGAAACAGATCAAGGTGTGAAGAGGAAGAACAGTAGAAAGTCTAGTTTTAAGTTTAGACCATTGCTGGTACACTGATCGCAAGTTTTTTGTTAAATAATGCATGTGAAGTAAATCCAAATATATGGATCTCGATGCTAGATGGTAGCTATCTACTAGGCTACATTTGTAGTTAACGTGTATAACAAGTGAATGACAAACGTGCTGCTATTGAGCAAGCTCCAAGGCGCTCGCTATTAGGGCCATACAAAAAACGTTTCAAGCACTCAACCAATCAAATCAATTCGTTGACTTTTGCAATTTCAGGGCAAATATGGCTCATGATGACTGTGATCAATGCACAGGGAAAGTATGACGTCATAATTTTGAAAAGTTATAAATTATGGAAAAAATTCTCAACTGTTGCCGAAGTAGTAGGAACTTTCAAAGGTTCAAATCGCTCTAACAAAACCTTGTTATATGTTACTGGATCTTAGCTTTAGGGTCCAGGCAAAGTTAACAGCGTCATGACCAGAGATTTCTCAAGATTCAAGCACTTGTAGTTGAAACACTGTGCATACTTACTTACTTACTTACTCATCCCTTAGTCTGGTCGACCGTAGGGGCACCATTAATGACTTAGTTCCTCATTGCCTCAGGCAGGGTCAGTCCTGTCCACTCTGGGATATTGTCCTCCCACCGCATTCTCTGTCTGCCTCTTTTTCTTCTGCCTGTGCATAATACAGGTGTGATATTTTTGGAAAGAGACTATTCTAGGGTTGCCTTTTGATATCTGAATTCAAATTAACTTATTTGCAAAATTTGTTATTTATTATGTAATCGTTTTCCCTCCTCACGAGGCTTTGGAAATCATGATTTGGATGATGTCATGTTACTGTTGACCTTTATTTTTATTGGGTTTATTCCAAGCTTGAAATTAAAATTGATCTGATCCTCAGGCTAGGGTAGATTACAGCCAGACTATTTGTCAAGTGCTACAAATCATGTGTGGCACAGGGGGCTACTAGTGCTGCATGTACGTAGCTACCTTGTCGCCTTGTTTAATCAGGTTAAGAATTGTACTATCAGAATCATTTGCTTATCTGCATGTAAGGTACTTAAACCTTTGCTTTCCTATCAAAATCCAGTTTTACAATAAAAACCAATGAGTTTCAGGCTTTTTCAAGAATTAATAGTAGCATTTTTATTACTTAAAGTCCAACCTTAATATGTATAAAATGAAAGCGGATGCAGATTTTATCGTTATTACCCCTAAGAAATGGATATTTGCAATGTTATTTGTCATGTTCTTTTACTAGAAGTTTGTAATTAAATAGCCTCTGGCTCAGTCTTCTTCAGAATTTTTCGGACAACTCCAACTTTTTCAAGCTAAAACGAGTCATGTCCCTCATAATTAAGCGAGCTTTTTCGAAAGTATCAAGCTTGCCTGCGGTAAAGCTTCTATTTGGAGAAGGTAATATGAATTGATTGTGAGGTGAAACTAATGTATAACATTTCTCTTTTGACACCCTCATTTTTGAAAGACTTTTCTGTAGTATAACATTTTAGGTACGCAATTCGTATAACTATGTATCCATTACTGTTGTAATATATTATTTAAAACTAAAAATGAGGAAGGACCATGTCTTTGGTCATCAAGGATAGAAACTGCAAACATGTTGATACGTGTTTGATATGATTTCTGTGATATATCGAATACTTATGTTCAGAAGTATGGGGGATTTCCCTGCTCTCCTCTTGTATGTGTCACTTGTGTAAGCTGTGACCAAACGAATTCTTGTCAATGTTTAAGGGTTACACCTTTAACTTGTAATTTCCATGAAACATTTTGTTTGTAATGTCAGGGTTTTTTCTAACACGCGAGTCATTGAAATTATGTAAAGAAAATGTTTATACAGTACATACTCAGTGGCGTGCCCAAGGGGAAGGCCTACAGCGGGAAGGCCTATAGCGGGAAGACCAATAGCAGGAAGGCCTATAGCGGGAAAGCCTATAGTGGGAAGGCCTATAGCGGGAAGACCTATAGCGTGAAGACCTATAGCAGGAAGACCTATAGCAGGAAGACCTATAGCAGGAAGACCTATAGCAGGAAGACCTATAGCGGGAAGACCTATAGTGGGAAGACCTATAGCGGAAAGGCCTCTAAGAAGGAAGACCTATAACGCGAAGGCCTATAGCGGGGAGGCCTATAATAGGAAAGGCTATAGCGGGAAGCTGTAGCTGGAGGCGGGTTCCACCTGCTGAAAAGTCGGATATTTACCAGAAACTAGTCGCCAAATGCTTGAACATTTTACAACATGCCATTAAAGGGTATCATATTTCAAAGTCATACCATATGATCCTGCAAGATTCCGCAAAGAAAAGTCATGATCCTCTTGTGGACGCCAATGTGCATTCTGATGAATACGCTATTAGATTTTAACGAATTATACATACTGTTTAGTTGTTTTATTACATTCTTAGGAGCTGTTCAGAAACGCAATTGATGGACTTTAGCCACTTTGATGGTTTATGCCTGTCATACTTTAACTTTTTTCAACTTGATTTTCTCGAGATGCTTTTTTCGTTTTATTTAAACAACAGAAAAGGTGTACACGCTCCGTCTCAATAGATTACAAAAAGTACAATTTAGAGGATGGAAACAATAAATGGTTTTATTCAAACGATAAATGACCAATTAACATCTACGACTTTTAATTGTAAAGGAATTTTTAGCGTAAGATGAGTCGAAGAGCCTCAAAAGAAGTTAAATGTGTCTCTCTAAATAACTGAGATATAGACAATGAGTATAGACTTGGGAGTAGGAAAGCATCATATAACATTATGCAGCATAGTAACTTCTTCTTCTCTTGTCTTCTAAAAAAGGGACATTACAAGTGTGATGACTTCCTGTACATTGTATTGCCAAATTGGACCAATGAAATGTAACTAGTGTCCAGGAATAGCGTCGCTACGTGCTTTTCATAGTAGGATGGAGACGTTCACGAGCTATGTTGATGAGAAGACCAAGTTGTTTTACCTTTGAAATTGCTGAGGAATAGTTGCATATGTTGTATCAGTTTTAGGAAAATTTGTTTGAGTTAAATATATAAGACAAAGGAGAATTATAGTTGTAGTTGCTTCACGACACAAGTAACATGGTTCCCACCTGATAAATGATGGATGGGTATACAGAGGGTAGAATGAAGATTCATGACTGTCTATGATTCAGGTTCTCTCAAAAGGGAGAGGGAACGATTAAAGCCCCAAATTTACCAGTAACCATAAAGGGTAGCTTTTCTTTTGTTGCTCTGTACAAAGAACGGGTCTTAAATGTTAAATTGTGGACGATCTGCCATGCCAAACAAGGTCTGAGCGTAACATTGATAACTTCATAGCGATTTCTACTGAATGAGAAGTTTTGATGGATTGAGTAGGTTTGACTCATTTTTTGGATGTGGGTAGAGAAGAAAGAACTGAGAATTCTTCACATCTACTGGAAACATACAAGCAATATCTTATTGAGAATCTTCTGAGTTCCAAGTAATTGATACACAAATTCTGGTTGCTTGTTTTTGTCAGAAAGTAACTGGAAGAGATCAATTGGAGCGAAATATTGTCGTCCTTTCAAATTTGTTTACGTGAACAAATTAATTTAACCTACGTTTGCATTGATTTTTTTTATTGGAATTCAGTAAGAAATTAGAAAGAGGAACGTTGTCGAGTATAAACTGCTGGTCTACTAGATATTCTCCATTTTGGTTTACCGTTGTAATCTTCCCTTTAAAATGGTTAAGAGCTAAAGGTTCTTTGATGAAAACAATAAAAAATTGTGAACCTGTAATTCGTGGTTGTAACTAACATGAAATGGAAAAATTGGTATTTCGATTGATACGTACTTTGCAATATATACAGAGTAAATTTTTAAAGTGTGCTCAAACTGAGTCAGTTTATCTCTTATCTGCACTGATTGGTCGCAGTCAGGCCTTTACCGCAGATACTTACTTACTTGCTTCGGCCAAGCTTTCACTCTCTTGGATTCCCTACGTCTTCTCCAACTCTCTCTGTCCATCTGTTCCGCTGTTCAAGTTCTTCAACACTCATCAGGCCAGTGTCGTTCATTAGTGTGTCAATATAATTTACTGCTCTCCTTCCTGGTTTCATGCGACCCATTTCTGGCTTCCATAAAACAAGTTTTGATGTCTCTTCTTCAGAGTGTCTTACACAATGACCTGCTATTTTCATTCTCCTATACCTCACCTTAGAAGACACTGGTGAGAGGTTCCCATGCAGTCTTTCATTCGTCCATTTGTCCTTCCATGATACATTAAGAGCCATTCGAAACATCATTGTATAACATGCGTTTAGCCTCTTATCCATTACCTTGTTGATGGTCCAAGTTTCACTTCCGTATAGTAGAATGGACTCTACTGTAGCAAAAAACAGACGTTCTTTAATATTTCTTCTCGAATTGACCATGCCAGTGCCTTTCGTCCTTCAAAATCAGGTTCCGAGCTTTGCAGCCAACCTCCAAGGTACTTAAAATTATCTACTAGCTTCAACACTGTTCCGTTTCTCGCTTTGATTGTTGAGTCTTCCACTACATTAAAATGCATCATCTTGGTCTTCTTTACATTTAGATGCAGTCCTACTTTTGCTGCCTCGACTGCTATGCTGATAAGCATTTCCTGTGCTTTATCAATTTCCTCAGAAATGATTGCAATACCATCTGCTAAGTGTGTGTCTGTTAGTGCTAGAGGATGGTATCGACGACTCCTTCTCCGTTCTATATTGAACCCAACGTCCTCTTCCTTCCAGCTCATTGCTTGCCTCAAGATGTAGTTTAGAACAATGGCAAAGAGATATGGTGCCAATATGTCTCCTTGCAGAACACCTGCTTTAATTTCAAAGTAATCCTTTTCGCCATCTGGTGTTATGACTCTAGCTCTTGTGTCTTGGTACATGAGATCAATTGCCCTCTTATACTGCAAACTTATACTGCCTTGCTCTTCCTGGTCCAAATTGTCACAGATACAGGTAGATAGAGTTATTGGACAACAAATTAAATACATTTTAACTAACTTTGCGCATCATCAAAAGCAATATTCTCTCCCAATCACAGTTTTCTGTTAACACTTAACAACGTCTCGCAAAGAATGGCGCTGCCATAGGCCTCTTTACCTTGTGTTTGAAGTGGATTCTGAGAGACTTTCAAGAATCACTAGAACTTGTGGTTGGTTGTGCAAATATTACATATGCTCTTACAGGCAGGAGAGTACATTTGGCAGTTCATAGGCAGTAGAGGGGATGGGGTGAAGCGATTTTTGAGCTGCCTAACATGGTGCCAACTGAGTCAGAGCTAACTCACAAGGTTTTCTTCTGCTACCATTTAACATAACTTTAATCTTGGCAGTATTCAGGGATAATTGGCTGCTGATAAGACTCCTTTTCTAAATGAGGATTAACTTGAGATGAAGGAGTACTCGATCCCCAGTTGCTGATAGAAAGTGGTTCTATATTCGTTTCATGGGAGACTACAATATTTTTGTTTTATTGTTAGCTGCTGCCATAAGTAAGTAAAATTAGCTTGAATTTTAATATCTTCCTCAACGAGATTCTTTTTGTATTCAATATATTGTCCATCAGCGTTACCAATGCAAAATTTCTAATGTAACCAAAATTTCCCAACGGTGAGTTTAAACTCTTCGTAATTAATGCAGGATCATCTTCAGCCCCTAAAGTGTCGTATACAAGTTATTAGGAGAGGCGCGAGTCTTTCTCTTGCGTGTTACCCTGCTATATACACTCTCGTTAAAGGGGAGTGTAGTGTCAATTAGGAACATCGAGGCCATGGGTAGTCAGGAAAGCAGACTATGATATGTTATGGCGGTTGTACAGTTGTAGTTGAGTCGAATCGAAAAGGATGTTGCATACGTAATAACTATGCAAATGTATTCGAATACTTAATTGCCTATTTTGCTACTTGAACTCATTGCTCAATATTAGAACTTTATTCAGACTTCAAACTGTGTATAGTGAATTCTGTGTTGAATATCTTGATCTGAGTAGACAACATAGGGTTCAGCTTCTCTTCGTGGTTGTAAACTTACTACTTGATGGTTTGGACAGTTATGAAGGTCGCCTGTTTCTTTCCAACAAGAAAGGACAACCGCTTTGCGCCAGTTTTCAAGTAAAAGTTTTCCAGCCCATACAGCATTGATGATATCAATGACCACAAGAATATTGTATCACCCGAGTTTTCAACTTCTTAAACATTATCTTGGACGTTACCGTTCTCAACAATTTCGGATATTTTCATAAATAGAACTTGACCTCGCTGAAAACGACAGTGAGCAGAATATAATTGGATGTTACAGAGAATTTTTTGCGGTATGTCACATAGACTGTGTCACCGGGGGGCTGGGGTGACAAACTCCATTATTGACTTTATTTTAGTGATTTTTTCTGTCGAGTTCTGGAGTGACGTCT
>JAAAKL020009716.1:0-14882 GCA_010016065.2 Carybdea cf. marsupialis auct. non (Linnaeus, 1758)
AATGAGCTATAGAATATGCATATAAAATTTGAATTTAAATTTATTTTCAAAAATCTGTACTTAAATTTATTCTCAAAAATTTGTATTTAAATTTACTCTGAAAAATATGTATTTAAATTTATTCTTAAAAATTTGTACTTAAATTTATTTTCAAAAATTTGTACTTAAATTTATTCTCAAAAATTTGTACTTAAATTTACTCTGAAAAATATGTATTTAAATTTATTCTTAAAAATTTGTATCTAAATTTACTCTCATTTAGAATTTACATTTTAAAAAATATTTGCATTAAGAATTTATACTTAAAATAATTTGCATTTGAAAGTTTGAGTCTTCCATTCTTATTCTCTTGACGAGCTGCTGAATGAGTTATATAAGTAACTAAAAGCTTGAAATCTCGTAAGAGTTACCTAAAAATTATTTTAAAAACTTTTTCTGTGCAAAACCGAGTCCTGGAAAAGAAAGTAAACTTACAATAAATATCCAAAGAAATATCATTTCTTTTGATAAATTTCCTGAGCCATTTCGATCATCTATTGTTTTGTAGTAGCGTTTCATTTGATATTAAAATCATTGAGACCCCTTCCAATAGTAGAAATCAGCGTATATCATTTACCTTATATCTTTTACAACTGAAGTCATCAACCCTTCGTAACTACCAACTAAAGTTCTATAAATATCGTGTCCGCTCTATTTTCAGATACTAATCTTCCTGTCGAAGTGGTATGAAGAAATACGAAAGTAAAGTAAAGTAATTGTGCAAAAGAAACATCCAGTAATCTGATAAATAAAGAAACGTACATACCAAAAATCGTTAAAAGTTATGCAATGAAGTTTCCGGAACATTCAAAATAACTTCCGTAGATAACTTGTACTAACGTTCCTCTCTCTCTTTGACATCTCATTGAAGTGAAATACAATTGTACAGTCCTGCTTTCCAACGCGACCTAATGTTAATCCTATTGTAAGAGTTTAGTCAGACGACGACAATTTGGTTTTCGCTGGCTTACCACAACTCATTGTTGACCATTTATCGCTACGTCTAGAGGCTTCGGATCAATAGTAGGCTCCGTACTGTCATGTAAACCCAACATTCAAACATGAATCATTTCTAGATTTGTTCTTACCTTGATTCAAATAATGACGATTCTGGAATCGCCAATACCCACTGAACATCAATTCTTCACTAAGCTCGTTCACTCAGCTTTCTGTTTACGAGATCAAGTGGCTTTCCGTGTCTTGTCAAGTCGAAGTTAAGTAGGATTGCACTTTGAATGAGTACTGGAAACCACTTTTGCTTTCCACATTTGGACTTTAAACTCTGAATTAGAAAAATTTCAAAAATTTATACATCGAAGTACTCTACTACCCATACGTACTGACTAGATTTCATCCTTTAAACATTGATTACATAAAGTTCCCAGCTTGGCCAATGCCGGTAGCCGTGGCTGGCCAATCTACCTTTAAATAGTGCGTTTCATAAACACGAAAGATGATGCGCTAATTAGCTTTCTCGGTAAGAATATCTTTAAACTTCCCTACTGAGGTTCTTTGTTTTATTTATTCTCAACAGCGTGATTCATTTGCAAGAATTGTATGAATTTAAACATAAAAGACTACCACTCAAGACGTGATAAACATACAACATCCCTTTTCCAGTATTTTCTTTCACTGTTATGACTATTGTAATACATTTAGTCTAACTTTGATTTCCTAGCTACGGCTAACTCTGAGTTTGCCTATAACTCAAAGAAAGCCTTCTTTTGTGTAAACTCAAATCTTCAATAAACTTAACTAAAAGCTCTATTCCTCTGTCTCTCTTTTAACACACACTATTCTCCCTTTGGGACCATTACGATTTTCTATGCCGTTGTAGTGTATTCCTTGTTTTAGCTTAAAGTTTGCTACGTTGCGTGTCTAAGTTATCCTTTGATAATGATGTGAGGTACATCGAAAGCTCAAAAAGTATTATGTGCGTTTGTCGAATTTGGATTTATTCTTTGCCACTATGCTCCTCCTACGCTCTCTTTGCTGTTTTTTTATATTTATTATTACGTTGAGATTTCCTACTGGCCAATCAATTGCGGATATCCACCATGTATGGCATCAACCGAGTCTACAAGTGTTGGAGTACTTGAATTTAAGCGTAATGTGCAGGCTCATTTGTTAAGAAATCCTGTTCGATCGAGTGTAAATACCATTGAAAGCAGTGCTTAGCTAACTGTAATGCGCTTAGAGACATTGTAATAAGCACTCTTCAACGATCAATTGTCTTGAATGCACTTATACCAAGCTTGGAGGAAAAGAGCATGCAGTTACGTCTATTCCTTCTTAGGTATCAAGCGTAGTTGCCCATCAAACTTCATCAAGTTTTGTTTCATCTGCTTCAAAGGGCATGATTTGTTTTGATAATCCCACTGGGTCTTCTCCTTGACAGTCAATTTCTTCCTCTGCACGCACAACATTGCAAGATATTTTTCCCAAGTTCTTTTGGTTCCAAAAAGCAAGCATTTTACTTTATATGAAAGCTGTTTCTGTTTACTACTTAAATTACCTATAGGTTTTATAGTCGAAATACTTCCCTTTCTATAGCTATTTCAGAGTGGTTGCAAGCAGACCGACCCAACTAAACGGTACCGTCACTCTTTGAAGAACCGAGTCTTCTCAATTCCTTGTCGCATCTTGAAAAGATAAGAACGGGGCTGTTGCGTATGCATTTCAGAACGTTTGTAATCGAACAACTAAGTCAACTTTGCTACAATTTAGGTACAGAAGTTGGCTGCTGGTAGTTTTAAGTTAAAAGCAGTTTCCATACACGCAAGGATTCTTAAAAGCCTTTCCAGCCTACGGAGATTTGCATATTGGAACTTTGAACACTTTCGTCGATTATTAAAGTGTTAGTTTTTTCTTATTCCAAGTCGATTTACCAGATGCGCGATCAGCCAAATATGACGTCACATTTACACATGTTTCTAGACGTCATATTGAAAACAAAAATGCTTTCCTACTTCATTCTATAGGCTGAAATATAAGACTTTGTAGCTAATTATCGCGGTATCCAGGTTTATTTTTAGTTTTGCTGGTGCTTCAAAACCCTGCAATATACAATCCAAAGTTTTAAAGGATCAGTTGTTTGTGCACGACGAGTTACTATTTAAATTGCATACTAAAACACTTTCTCTCTGGAAATGGTCGTACTTTCTTGAAAATAACGACATCTAACTATAGCTTGATGGGAAAATAACAAAAAAAATACAACACATGACTTCTTTAATATGCATAACGAGCTGGAATATGATTAAGTTTTCATCCGAAAACTGATACGATTATTATCGCACCGAGTATTTCAGCCATAAAAGGTGAACGTATATTAAAGGATACATCAATAACTCATTTTTTCCATTTTTTAAGGAACAAGCTATGCACATATTTATCCTCATTTCCATTAAACGATGACCAGCGAAAACAAGCGTAAGTGAAAGGAGAACTAGCAATAATAGCAAGTCAGCGATAACTAGCGAAATGTAACAATTTGCGGCAAGCACAACAATTGACAACAAGTACATTACTTAGTCCTGTAAGATTCTTTTTCAGTTATTCGCACAATGCAATCTGAAGAGAAAAATCCGAAGCTGGGTTGGTTACTGACTTCTAAAAATGACTGGATCGAGCAGTTGCATTGTTTCCAACACTGAAAAAGTGTGGTCACGAATACTAGTCCCCAGAAACTATAATTGCGCGGGAAGGTTGGCCATGTTACGGGGCATTGTTTATAGGCTCTGTTTAATGGAGACTAAAATGGCGTACAACGACTGACGTTACTTTAAGACGGGAGATGCTCGATCAATGTCATTAATCAATATCCATTTTGTAATATGACGAGCGTATGTAACGAATGCGTAGTTTCATTTTCTTTATAAAAATCAAATCAATAAAGCAGTCTCTTCTTATACTTCTTGAAGATTCAGTCTTTTGCACCATGCAATCTGAAGAGAAAGATCCAATGCTAGTTTGGGTCACTGAGTTCTAAAAACGACAGAATCGAGCAGTTGCATGGTTTCCAACATTGAAAAAGTGTGGTCACGAATACTAGTCCCCAGAAGTTAAAATAGCGCGGGAAATATTGCGGCCATGTTACGGAACATTGTTTATAGGCTCTGATTAATGGAGACTAAAATGGCATACAACGACTGACGTCACTTTAAGACGGGAGATGCTCGATTAATGTCATTAATCAATATCCATTTTGTAACATGACGAGCGTATGTAACGAAGATTCATTCTTTTGCATAATGCAATCTGAAGAGAAAGATTCGATGGTGGGTTTGGCCACTGGTCTTTAATAGATAAGCATCTGTTGTTTAACCCAACTTGCGCTGCGACGTACAATAACCATCGTTTCAGTATTACACATAGGGTTCGCTCAACTCTTCATCTTAAAGTTTTAGAGGTAGTCTCCATAAAGAGGAGTTTGCCTGCATTATGCAAAAGGGGTTTGTGCTCGGCACGAATCTGCTGTGATTTCATTGTGCTGTTTATTATTCTCAATGCATTCCTATTGGCATTGCCACCATTTCAATTCCGAATTCTTTGTTCACTTCATATCCGAAGTCATTATAAAACCAGTTTTTTGCACATTTCTACTTAGTAAAACGTGCATCTCTGACGAGCTTTCGGATATTATGAAGCCGATAATTCTTGGTATTTTCAAGTTCTGCAGTGCGAATAATTTATTCAAATATCCTTTATTTATTGAGAATTTATTAAGATTTTGGAATACATGAGAGATATCAGGTGTATATAGATATTTTAGTACATGTATTTATATATTTATACATATATTTATACATATACTTATAGAATACATGAATCCAATGTGTATTTGATGTATATGCGTATAACAAATTAGAAGAGAATCTTTGGAATGTCTGAAATATAGAAATGTGTTTATTGTCATCTAGAGCGTATTAAAGGTTCTTACCTCCCAAATCTCATTTCAATCCATCCCCCACCAAATAATGATATGAGAATCTTTTTAAGTTGTACTTATTTTACATTAACAAATATTCGGTAGAAGTACAATAACATGGTAACTCAATTCCATCTCTCGTCATACGTTTTATAATTCTTCAATGCTCATTGCAGACGAATTATACCGTGCTGTGTCATCATTCTCATCATCATCATCTTCATCATCGACAACTACATGACTGGGATAATCAAGCTGGGTGTCACTTGTCAGGTCAAGATCGTGGCTGTAGTACTGCGGATCGTCTACATAATCAACATCCCTGACACTCAGCGGGCGAATCCTGTTGAATGTAGTAGACATCCATTTATTATTGTTTATTTTAGTTTCGGCATATCGAAATATTCGTACCCAAAGGCGTGTCCTCTTCTGTACCAAGGCCGATTTAACACGTGTTAGCTTTGTAAACTCTGATTTCCCAAAGAAATGGTCTATTAATCGTTTGTGGTTTTCAGTATCCATAGCATTGGCTAACTCAGTAATATTTCGGCAAAATTTTGTAACAAGCATCGTACTTTCGGAGTAAAACTCTTCTATAAAAGATGCCTCTGCAAGAAGAGAAAATAACTGTTTCTGTTATCCTTATTAAAGACAAATGGGATTAGAATTGTAAATTTATAGATATGTTATATTCTTTTATTAGTACAATGGTAAAATTGGAGGCCGGAGCTATAATTAGTGTAAGATATGGACTTTCTTGTCTACCAAGGTCTTGGGTTATCATTGATAAGTGATTTTATACCTTAAAATTAATCTTTATTCTGGCAATAAAACTTTACAAACACACTTCGTTTTTATAAAGGATGTAATTAAGATAGGGAAACAAACATTTTTTGATAATGTTGAGGACAAGGAGGCAGATTACATCTTCGTATACTGTAATGAACCAATACGGAAAATTGTTGGAGCACAAAATGTAACTAGCTATGTCAATGCACAATACTTGATGTATTTTTCCCATCTATGTAGATCTCACAGGAACAGGAACTGTTTGGAAACCATTGGAGATATGTAGAACTTGACCCTAAAACGAGCCTTGTGCAAACCCAGGTCTTAAGCCATTTTTGACCTCACGACAACTTTTCAAACTAATATTATAAGCAAATCTGCCAAAATTGAAACATGAAGATACCACTTTTGATGAAGATATGATAAAAGAAAAATTCACAGTATCAAGTCTGAAGCACTTAAGGGGTGGGAAGTGGCAACTAAAGTTTGCAAGGGTAAGGGTAGGTTGAAATGCCCCCTCCCTCAAGTAGTATAGTGATGAGCAGGGTTTTGATTGATGTCAGCTTTCAATGAATACACGTCATTAGAATGTTTTTAGACGATGAGTTTGCAAAGATGCCCTGGAATCAATCCGGGGATCCATGCATCCCTCCATAAACCCCCAAACGTTTAGGTGCATGAGCTCCACTGATAGCAGTACATCTCATTTTTCTACTCGTAGTATCAGTTCCTAACATGGTCTCAAATATTTCTTGAAACTCGAGGTCGAGATCCACCGGTAAATTATAAGGAACTAATGTGGCGACGGGAGAGACATACAGATAGTATATTTTCAGCAGAGTTCACCTAATTCAGTTGGTAAAGCGAGCGGGGAATGTTCGGGTCACGGGTTCGAATCCTGTGTGTATTTCATACATGTATATTCTTTTCATTGTCTGTTGTTTGTTTGCTTGTTGATTTTCGTTTTATTTTAACGATTTATTTAACGTTGTTATTTAAAATCTAGTGCGTACCTCATCCTGCTAGAAAATGTACTATGCCAGGATGAAACAGTTGGAATGTTACTTCAGTAAATGATATTCCGTTCAAGGCATAAAAAACCTATAAACTTAAATAAGTGAAAAATAATCAAAGGTGAAATAAAGGCCATCCAGAGAAGGTGCTATATATATCTGTTAAATGTCACATGAGAGCATTTTCCTACGGAGGCTGCATTGGGAATCCTAGCAAAATATGCAACCTTTCTGCAAACAATTAAATTTCCACTGAACCTTTCAGCTAAATATTTGTCAGTGTAGGTATTCTTCTTCATTTATATGATGAATAAGGTCTCATAATGAAGATAATACTAACAAATTGCAAAAGGGAAGGGGTTTTTCTTTTGATAATCATCCTTCACTAGACTTCTTGACCTGCCGTAAGCCCTCAAACTTGCACAATCGTTCTCACACAACAGTATATACCTGCTAGCTTCTTCGGAGTGATCGAGGCATGTTTTTTCCATATTCGGCATTTGGTATATCCATATCCAAAGATGCAGGCAAGACAATAAAGCACGGACAAACCAATTACAGAGTTAAGATACGTTGATGATCTGTAGTCTAGAAGAGACGATCCATCAGGAGGACTAGCTGGCTCCGCCTACGACAATAGAAAAACAAAAGCTAAAACCATAACTAGCCTCGAGTAGCGTCTTGTATACTCCAACGAAAGATTTATTTAATCATTATATCTCTATTATCTTCTAAATCGTACTCTTATTTCTTAATCCTTCATGTTGTGTACTAAATGGGTGTGAAAGGGGTGTCAATTCCTGGTCTTAGCAGTTTTTGTGACCTCTCTGCTTAAAAGTTTGGAGGTATGACATGCAAGTCTCCAAAATGCTCTTTATCAAACTTGGAACGGGGTTTAGGGAAACTTGCATATTTCCTAGTCCAAAATTGTAGCTTATAAACATACCAGATAAAAGAGTCACAGTTGAAATTAAGTATGACGTTATAGTTTTAGAAATAAGATTGCAATGAGATCAAAACAAGGAACAAATGTTTACAAATGATAAGACAACGATATAGTTAAATCATTCTCCGAAACAAAAATAATATAAAGCTCGTCTACAGACGTTGATGTGTAGTCTCGCATCTTAATCACAAAGCATGAGGTGAGGCCAACTGAACCGACAGTGAGGTCATTAAAATGGGGCGTATATGAGAATAGCAGGCAGCTCTAATGAATGTATCAACTGTATTATCATAGCGATGTACGTAAGCAGCTAAACCATTATACCATGATCAAAGTAAGAAATGCTATATCTTCCTCTTCATCTTTCGGCTTATTCCTTTTTAAGGGTCGTCACAGCAAATCAATCTATTCCACTTTAATCAGTTGTTGACGCCCTCCATCTCCACACTAGTAACCATCATATCCTCCTTTGCAGTATCTAAAAATCTTCTCTTCAGCCTTCTTCTCCTCCTTCTCCCTGGGGGTTCCATTCTGAATATTCCCTTCCCTATATATTCTCTTTCTCTTCTCTGCACGTGTCCGAACCATCGCAGCCTGTTATATATATTTTTAATTTTAATTCATCACGCTACGTCGTGCTTGAAGATATATTCCATTCGACGGGCTTCTTAAGTTTCGGTCTCCCCAATTTCCCTCACATGGACTGGGTGGGCCCCATGACTATGGTAAAGAGAAGTTGCGAAAGCTTCCCAACGCTGGAATCGAACTCAGGTCGGTGGTTTCAAAGCAAGATTTTAGACCACATGGCCACACGTTTCACGCCTTGTTTCTCTTAACTTCCCCCCTAATCCCTCTAACGTGTGTTGGACTCCTGATATTTTGGGTTTTGGTCTCATCCATTCCGGTCACTCCAAGGGAAAACCTTAACATCTTTAATCCAGCCACTTCCAATTCTGATTCATGCTTTTTGGCCAGTCCAATCGTCTCCAATCCATACAATGTTGCTATTCTTACCACCGTCTTCTAAATCTTTTCCTTTACATTTGCAGCTATCTTCTTATCACATATTACACCTGATACTCGTCTACACCCAGCCCACCCAGCTTGGATCCTTTTCTTCACCTCTCTATCACATTCACCATTACTAAAAGTCAGATATGCTTTATACCTAATTAAAGCTAAAATAGGTGGAAGGGAAGTGGCAAACAGAACGATACATTCTCGTGCTGTTAAATGAATACAAGGAAATGACGAGAGATGGTTTGGGCTAGGGATTGATGCAATAGTCTTTGTAACTACGTTATTTCAACCACTCGGAGTACTTGCTTAAGTACAATAACATGGAGTAGCGTGTATCAGAATATTACTACTAGATAAATCATCTTTTCAATGAACATTTCTACATATATTCAGCAATATTAATGTTATCAAAATGATCGGTAAATAAGATGAATTGCACCTCCTTCGAAATGCCTTGCGTTGTGCCTGGCCAAAGAATAGAATTTCTACACTTCTACTGCATCAGGTCTGGTTAGAGAACAGCAGAATAATATGTTAGCTTGTAAATGATTTGTGTCTTTAGCTGCTGGCACATAAACACCTCTGTAGGTTACATCCATCGACCAAATAGTCATAAATGACAGTCTATCGAACGAAAATACAAGATTGAGCTGTTTTGAGAGCAAGAGTTGAATTTGCTTAGACAACGAGCCCTATTTAATCACTGACGGACTTTATGCTGTTAAACAAAAACCAAAGACCATCACGTTTCGTTTCTACCTCCGTCTTCATAACTCGACCTGGCAATAATACAGTGCTGGGACAGACTTAATTGGTTATTAAATCAAAGGGAGATGATCTAGTTTAAAAAGACAAACAAGTAAGATTTGATGGTTTCTCTACATACTCATAATTTCTCATAGGTTTGTTTTTATATATATATGCATTTTCCAGCACTAAAATCAAGGATGACAATTGATATTAGAAAACATGTCATACCTTAACTGCTGGAATCTCTCTTTTCACCATCTCATTAATATGATTCCTCTCGGCATCAAGTAGCGCTCTCAAATCTTTTTCAAGCTTTTTAAATTCATTGGCAAGAACAAACCCATATCCAGCATTGTAATGTATCAACTTAGCAACTCGCAATGAGGAATCTTTGATGAACTGATTTTTATCGCCAACACCATACGTGTCTACCAGTGCACCTTCTACCTCGCCATTTGTTACAGCTGCAATAACCATATCCAGATTGGTATACGCCGATTCTAAAATTCAAAGATTAAATATTCAGTAATAGTCTCTGAATCTTCATGCACGTCCCCTTTCGTGGAAAGAACAGAGAGGGCTAATACATACGAAACATTGACATTGATATTTCGGAAGTATCTGAATAGATACTAGAGAAATAGAAAAGTATGTCACCAAAGGGATTCGAACCCGTGACACACGCGTTCGCGGTTTGCACTGTACCAAATGATCTAGGTGGGTCACGGGTTTGAGTCCCATTGATGACATACTCTTTTATTTCTCTAGTACCTATTCAAACTTTTTAAACCCTCTCTTCTCAAAAACACTTCGCAAATATCAGAATCACGAATGAGCATTGAGATGGCAAAGTAATAAAGAGATTCACTGTTAAAGGGTTCCATAGATCACCTCACAACTCGCATATCACAAAACAAATACAGATCTTCTGAAGAGATGTGAAGCAGTTTTTTTCTAAAGTTATATTTACGAACCAAGGCCTCATGGCTTCCTAGGTTTGCCAAAATATTGCAAAATTGTTTTCTACCGATAACTTAATCTATGTAGCGACTTTTGTCTTCGTTGTGAAATATGTGATTTGAAACGTGTGTAGTGGCACATGTATTTTTCTGCAGTCAACAAACAGAAAGCTATTTCTATTTTAATACTAAATTATTGGTTTATATAACAGGAGGCATCAAAGTAGATTTTGTGTCTTGCTAGAGTCTTAGCAGGTCAGCTTAAATGAGCCATTAGGTATCATTGGTAAAATCTTCTTCATCTGTTGCTAACAAATTTACAGTTGCATACTTCCTACATTCCTCAGTCAATTAAATTTGTATGTAATACTAATAAAACCAGCTCTTTAAACCGTTCTATCCTTTATCCTTAAACAACTACGGAAGTAAAAGGAATAACTCCTTTCACTATGCAAAAGATAAAACAGTTGCATGATGACAAACAGTAAAAATTGATGCTAATATATATATTTAGAGAAGATGAATACAAAACAGTTTTGTTCTTACTTGTGTTGACCTTAGCATTTAATCTAACGGCCATCCGATGCTCAAAAGACCCATTGATCGCAGCTATCTTTAAAAAGAAAGTAAATATGGACAGAAATTTGTTATAATCATCATAATATGTTGAATATATCATCAATTTGGGATGTTTAACTCTGGATTTAGTTTATAATGCTCAAGTAACAGAGATGGTATCAGGTAATGAAAAGGAATACATTGTTTCGTTTAGTACTGAATTAAAGGAACGCTTTAAAAACCATACAAAGTCCTTTAACAATGTAAAATACAGACTTGAGACTGATCTGTCAAATACATCTGGGAATTAAAAGATGGTAACATTTGGTACAAGTTAGGGTGGAGTCTTGTAAAACTCACTAAACGGTACAAATTAGGCAGATGAGAATGTAAATTATGTAGTATCAAAACGCAATCATAACCACAGACCAATATTAAACTAATAAATAAACGATCTGAGCTGCTCTAGAAATTCTTTTTTTGCCAATAAATACATGCCAAATAAGATGTCTTCGTAACTGTAAGGTAAGGTAGATTACAAATAGAACTTTAACTTGAATAACTTTTTCTTGATCGATGAACGTCACTGGATAGGACTTGAAAGCTAAAATAACTTTCTACATGGTTAAGATATGGCACTTTGCTTGCATCTTTTTTAGCATTTTGTTTCAAATTGTTTACAATTAACAAAACCTGCTCTTACGGGAAAAGAGAAAGAAATGTAAAAAGGTACCTTCTTTCTATCTGAAGAGTTCATCAGTGTCACGCTGCCAAAGTGCCTTTACTTCATTTACTGGATAAGTTTATGGTGTTATTGAACGAATGCCACATGGATAGGACGCGAAACCTAGGGAAGCTGGGGTTATTACCTTTTCCTTTTTACTACTTCTAGCACAATTGGGACCCAACCTGTTGTATTGATCACTGTAGAAACATTATCAATACTTGTTGGTGTTTATTATATTGTATTGCAGCAGACCACGTGACTGAGCTCTCTCTAAACGGATTACCGTTACTGAAAAAATGACGAAGCCAATCCATAGTGAGACATGAGGGTCAAGACTACGATGGAATAATTACATTCTAGGATAGGGACAGCAGGTATACAGGGCGCACAAACATGCTTCTAGAAATAGCACTGTAGTAGGAAAATAACTGAACGAAAGATGTTTTGTTGCTATATCATTTATTAGACATAAGGTTGAGGTATATTGTTTAAGGTGTTTCCTTCAGAAAGGTGAATCTTGAAAAAGGTCAAGGGCCCAAATCAAGTTTAGAAGGCTGAGTACAGTTTGATGCCTGACTTACACTTTACTAGATTAATATCATGTAGGATTACTGTGATCTCATCTTCTGCAAACGGATTCACTGAAGTTAGTTGTTACACTATACCGCATTACGTCACGTGATTTGTGTTGTACTGTTTGCAATGCAGGGATCAAAATGATAGAAGAGAGATTGTCTGTTTTCGATAATGACAAACGTCCAAGGTGATGAAATTAATATAAGATTCGTATCATACCATTTTCACAGCGCAGTGACATTGAACCAGATCTGCCGGGTCAAAGCTAAGTGGGCTGCTTATTGTCATATACAGAGGAGTACAGTACCAATTTAATTTTGGGACACAATGTTCTTGCCTTAACCTTGGATCTTAAATATTCGGACAAATTTTAACTTTGGCATTTTCTTGATTGATATTTCTTTAGAAAAGTAACCAAATATCTTACTGTGAACATGTATCACAATCTCTCATCATACCTCCTGATGAGCAGAGAGGCAATTGGGCAGAGAGGGGAACATGTATCACCCATTTTCCATCGTGTATGATCAATCCTTTCCGAATATCGACTTTCAAGAATTTTTGAGGGTGGGGTTCTTAGTGCCTGCTATGCCCTCCAATCCGGATTTCCTATTATTGCATAGGAAATGGTGTATATCCGATATGAACCCCAATCCTATATCAAAGTAATCAAATAAAGTGTACCTTAGTAGCTTAGCTTAGCTTAGTGTAGTAACGCAGGTGTTGGAAATGCAGTAAGGTTACTTAGCTATAGACATCGGGTGGAATTTTTGATTTTCGAGGCATAAACTTTAATCATCACGACTGTCAATAAAATTACCTCGGATCCATAAAGTTTGACTTTTCTACTGACTGTCGCCGTCAGTGCTGACGTCATTGCACCAGTGAAGATACTAGTTAGGATGAGACCTGTAACTGTCCAAACCATGGCCACAATTCTACCAAGATTACTCCTTGGGGTAAGATCTCCGTACCTAAGACAAATGCAAGTAATCAAGACAAAAATAAGATAAAAGGAAACAAAACCAAACCTGTGGTATGTATCCTACACCATATTTCATTTTGAAAGTTTGTTGGTGGCACAAAAGAGTAAAACTGCATGAAACAGTGAAAAAATTTTCGTACTGAACATTTTTTCTCTTTTAACAGTCCTCAGAATTTAAGTTGTCAGATTTGACATTGAGAAGAAAATCAATAGAACTTAACCCAACTGTGTTTTTAAAAGTAGCGGATCTGAATGGTTGACCGAAGAGGCCCAATGAAAAGACAGATTCTTTTTGTCTACAAAGCAACGGGTTCTTGCTTTGATGTGGACGGATTCCAGAACGGCTAGGTGAAAAGCAGATTTAGCTTTACCAATTATGCGAAAGCGGTCATCCGCATACAATTTTGCTCAGTCCGGGTTCTTAAGCTTTTCAGTACTAACGTGATACTTCATTTGTACTACAGTGGACTCAAGTTATTCATCGACCTCGATGGTTACAGAAATTCATCTGATCTATTTACAACTATTCGGTCAGATATTGCTCAATTGATACGAGCACATGTGCATCCTTGAATGTTGTAAAAATTTTATATACTTTATGTGGAACACACGACCGTAAATGTATATCAAGACTACTCTCATTAAGCTACTCCACGATACTGGCAAAAAGCTTTCATATTCTCCGATATATACGTAACAAGAGACGCTCTGTGATGATAATTCAAAGCAAACTTAGGACGTTTGTTTATAAGGCTGTTATTGAGGTAATGTTTTCAAATATTTAGTGGCAGGAAATAACATCTTTTCTTAGCCTCGATTATACGATTTAGAGTGTTCAGCAGTGCTTACGTACACTAGATCGTATGAGGTGCCAAACAGGAGCACTACCTCCGCGTATGCCTCCATTGAAGCATAAAAGTTCCTATTTTGGCAGATTTCGTTAAGGCTGTATTATTGCATCATATACGATAAAACACACAATGACATACCCTACAGTTGTCATGGTGACAAAGGCCCACCATAATCCCGACATAGCTCCCCTGAAAAAGTCTCCTTTTGTAAAGTCTTCTGAATTCTTGAATTGTTCCTGTTGATCATGGAAAAGAAAACAAAAGTCATTCTTACCGTTGGTTACTTCTTTCAAACGAATTTTACTCTTTTCATATGAGAGGCTAGACGTCCGTCAAGCCTGCCTGAAGTTTTAATTTCCGTGAAGTACTGAGTATCTTCAATTTGTAAAGAAGGCATTTTACTTGTCTGACTTTGTGGTAGAAATCCAGCTCCGATTTCAATAGTTGCAAACTCTACATTACAGTTACTTTGTTGTTTTACACCAAGTCATCTAGCCAATGTAAACAGATTTCGACGTTGACGTATTAAACGTGGAGGGGACGTGACGTTCGTCAACCACTCTCCATGTGAATAGGGTATAAAACTTGAAATGGTTTTCACCCTAACCGGCTAGAGCTCATACCACCTACGATGGGTGGGCTGTTCTCTGCGTTTGTGGCTTAGAAACAGCGCAGCTCAAGGCATATGACTTTAGTCATTCTCACCCTTATATCAAATATGATGAAAACTATTTAATAC